>MJUU01072984.1:9597-51080 GCA_002080025.1 Modiolus philippinarum
ATAGAGAACAAATAACCAAATTGATCTAAATGTAAAGCCAAAATCAGCTAAGGACAGAGCTTTGCATGAGGGAGATACTCCTTAGTTTTCAACAAAATTTACAAAAATTTAGATATTGTAAGGTTTCAAATAGAATCGGATTTCGGGTCAGCACCGAAGTACTGACTAATGGGCTGGTGAATACCCTCTGGGACTAACAGTCCACCAGCAGTGGCATCGACCCAGTGGTAACAAATAACTAAATACCGAAGTTGCTGTGAATTTATTTTCTGTATATGCGCATTTCGACAACTAATGTCTCTTCAGTGCAGATAAAATCTAAATATTTGGAAGACTATTAACTCAAAGATGTTCAAAAACTGACAGAGAACAAATAACCATATTGATCTAAATGTAAAGCCAAAATCAGCTAAGGACAGAGCTTTGCATGAGGGAGATGCTCCTTAGTTTCAACAAAATTTACAAAAATTTAGATATTGTAAGGTTTCAAATAGAATCGGCTTTCGGGTCAGCACCGAAGTACTGACTAATGGGCTGGTGAATACCCTCGGGGATTAACAGTCCACCAGAGTGGCATCGACCCAGTGGTAACAAATAACTAAATACCGAAGTTGCTGTGAATTTATTTTCTGTATATGCGCATTTCGACAACTAATGTCTCTTCAGTGCAGATAAAATCTAAATATTTGGAAGACCATTAACTCAAAGATGTTAAAAAACTGATAGTGAACAAATAACCAAATTGATCTAAATGTAAAGCCAAAATCAGCTAAGGACAGAGCTTTGCATGAGGGAGATGCTCCTTAGTTTCAACAAAATTTAGATATTGTAAGGTTTCAAATAGAATCGGCTTTCGGGTCAGCACCGAAGTACTGACTAATGGGCTGGTGAATACCCTCGGGGACTAACAGTCCACCAGCAGTGGCATCGACCAAATGGTTGAATAAATGAGTGAACTGTGGTTGTTTATATGTTGTGATTTTCCTCTGTTGAACTTTTTGTCTGGCAGCGAATGACAGTAGTTGTAAGTACACTTTGCCAGTTAATTTTATGTTTGTTAACGATTCCGCTTCAATTGCAAAAGCATGGATTACAACGTAGCAATGCTCGACATCCAACAATAAATTCCGCTCAAACAGGTGCTAGGTGTCTTCTTGAACTTACTAGAGGTATTAACAGGGCTCATTGTTGAAGGTTTTATGATGACTTTAAGATAAAGAAAAACAATAAAAGCATTGTTCAAGTGCTAAGTTTACCGTGTATTTGTAGAATGTCTAATCTACATTTTCTCCATATCCTTTCATTATTTATTATACTCTGTCGTTTTTTGTATGTCTTTGTGTGCCTTCATCTTGAAATTGACAAAAGAGGTACACTACAAACTAGGCTATATGACAGACGCGATGACTTCACTTTTCCAATAGCCAACTTCCCCTTTCTTTGTAGCAACATTCCAAAAACACCAGCATACGGAGTTTACATCTCCCAACTCATTCGCTACTCAAGGGCCTATGGTCGATACAGTGACTACCTTGATAGAGCTCGGTTGCTTACAAATAGGCTACTTAAGCAAGGGCATGTTGCCCATAACTTGAGGTCATCACTACAGAAACTTTACGATCGACATCACCATCTTGTGGACCGCTATAATATATACACTTGGCCATAAGTTAAGGACCACCCATATTTCAATTTGAGCTGAAATTTAAATAGTAAATTTAGTATATTAATTTTTAAGAAATGTATGAAAATTGCTTTGTGGTGAAATTATTCAAATTACAAGAAAATAATCGCTAATGTACACTAGGCACACACAAAAAATGCTTCCCAGATGACAACAGATCTTTCTCTATGCCACTAAAGTTTGTTTTTCCTCTACCGGATTTGACACCACTACCGGAGTTGACATGTTCAACATAGCGGGTCTCTTCTAAGAAGCAGGAGATGCTTACTCTACCGTTGCACTGATCTCACCCATGGTTTTTATTGGGTCCGTGTTGTTCATTTTTGTATATGTGCGTGTCTTCATTTTCTTTTCTGTTCCGTGCTCACGTTGTGTCTTCGATTCTTTGTTTTTCCGACGTTGCCATTGTCCTTAGATTGTTCTTTTCAGACTGACGGTTCGGTTCTCACTTACTTTAAATCATTTCGTTCAGCAGATGGATGAAAACTGTTGAAAGAATCGCAAAATGGCGATATCAACACTATGAACAGCTAACAGCTTTTTTTATATAATTGTGCCATTGGACATCGAGAACTGCGCTGTATAAACTTGGATGTTTTTTTACTCTGAAGCCTATCTACTTGCAGTAATCTCATTTAAATTGATAGACTTTAGAGTTACAAGCATATAGCTAAACATATCTGGAATGAACACAGCAGTTTTCAATGTCCAATTTGCATAAAATAATTTCTTATCTATTCTCTAAATGTGCACTTACAAAATTGAAGTCATAAATAGATGATTAGTGTTTATAGGACTGTTTAATACATATATCTCGCATATTGATATGTTTTCATATAGCCTGAAATCTTACATACCTGGTGATAATATATAACCTTGATCACACGACTTTTTATAACAGGTGCAGTCTTCTGTTGACGGTTTACAATAACATGGATTACTGAGGTTCTGGGACAGGAAGGCATACTGTTGTAAATAATTACATCCACACGTTCTATCTTCTCTTGTTGTTCCATTACTATAAATCACTTGTCCTTTCTCTCTACAGTAAGACTTTATCAGCAAACAATCACTGTGTTTAGTTGTTGAAAATAGTATCGGTTGGTAACGATCATCTGAGCAATCAACTGGATCAAAATTTTCATTGTTTATGACAGCTTTGCGTCCTGCAGAATTTTTATTAGTAAAGTTTATTACTTTGCTCTATCTTACCTCGATGAATACTCTAGCACGTTTTTAATTTTCGTATGCCATAATTATAAACGTAAAAATAAGAACAAAAATATAATATCAATCCTTTGGTTTTCAGTGAAGATAATTATCGAATAATATCGAACGAGTAAATTAGTCTAAAGTAGCTCAATCAGCTAAGTTACAAGTTTTACACGAGAGAGATACTGCTAGATTTAAAAATTTCTCTGTTTCAGGTATTGCACTTTTTTAAATCAGTGTCAGATCATCGCAAATTTTCTATTCTTCAAGACTATTCAGCTGGTAAATGTTTTAAGGAATTAGCCAATTACATATAGTAATATAGTACAATGTCCAAAATGACGCTTAGTTCTCGAGTTTGGGTTAACGGAATAACACACGACTTATGTTTGTTTTATATGCTGGAATAATTATTAAATTTCAAATTTTTTACTGTCGTTGAAAGTTTCCATGGTCTCGATTTTCTGTAATTTCTTCTATTTTAGCCTATTTAAGGGGTACACAGTAGCAGAGCTTTAGATATAGTACATGTATCTTTAAGTTTATAGAAATTAGTATGAGTCTCTGATATCCTGATAACAAGCTACTTTTTTTAAAGTTAAGACCTATAATATTTTTTGCTAGCTAGAATGCAACTTGTTTTTCATTGATCTTTTATTTTTTGTCGGTGTTAAGTTTTGAGATTTCGCTATCCGTTTTGATAAAATAACAGGGTTTTGGTCCAGTTTTGTTAATTTTATTAAGTTTTATGATATTGCCTTTTTTATGAAAATTTACTTATGTCATACCAAAAACAAAAATGTGATTTATTTTGTCGAGGTTTTATTTAATTTTGAAGAGTTAAGGCTTTAAAATTTGATTCAGGTTTCCTTTAAACAATGGTTTAGCCAAACCTTGGTATTAAACCCTGTAAAAGAACACGCCAATGTAGAAGAACGCCGTTCATTTCTACCCATCAAATTCCTTAATAAGGGTTCGGATGCAATTAACCTAGCCAATATCTTGCATCAGAGAAATGTAAAAAAAATACCCCCATATTTCAAACACACATCAGTTCCGATCATTTCGAACACCTATACTTCACCAATTGCGTCTAAAATTTTTTACCATAAACGTGTATTGCAAAACCTTATCACCGACGACCTCAGGTCTAAACCACCCCATTGTTCATATTCTGATTCACCATACAGATATAGTCCCTGTGGTCACGTCATAACGGGAGATTTTAGTATCACTGAAAACAAGTCTCAACGTAATGTCTTTAAAAAGGGCCTAAATTCCGTGAACCACGTTCCATCAACTGGAAACAAAATTTCAAACTTCTTATGGATGATGTAGAAAACTAAGCCAGAAAATGGATTAAGCGCGAACAAGATGAAGACCTTGATTTCCTTTCGGAGTGGATTAAGGCTAAGGGGTAAATGATTCTTAAACGAATCAATCAGCTACGACGGTCAGTGAGAACTAAAGCATCATCAATTCTCAAAAATTACTTGTCCTCCATTCATGACAAATATGTCGTCGTTCCTGCCGATAAGGGCCCAAATAATATCATTTTTTATTTGCAAAAATCATTATAAAATTGTTAAAAGACCTAGGAATTGATAATTCCAACGGCAACCCAACTAACGCAGCTACTACTCTGTCAAAGGAGGAGATATTACAGAACCATAAATCTGTTTTGCTTTCCTTCGGGATTTCCACCAAGGATGAAGACACTGATCTTCCCTCTTTGTACAGGGTACCAAAATTACATAAATGTCCATACAAAGAACGATGCATCGCTGGATCTGCCAGATGCTGTACAAAACCTATATCTAAATTGCTAACCACCATCTTGACAGCTGTTAAAGAGGGCTTCATACATACTGTGATACTTGCTTTTCAAGAAGCGATGTAAATGAAATGTGAATCTTGAAAAACTCCAAAGATCTACTTGACATCTTAAACTCTAGATCATTATCACACTGTATCACAGATCATTATCACACTGTAACAACATTAAAACTTTCGACTTCTCCACACTTTACACTACTTTTCCTCATGAACAACTAAAATTTCGGCTGAAAGGATTAATTCATAGATGTTTCTCACGTATGAACGGTGAACGAATTGTTGTAGATAGAAAACAAGCCTACTTTGTGAAAAATCACTCCGAATCGGAGAAAAAATATACAGAAGAAGAAGTGATTAAAATGTTAGAGTCTCTAATAGACAATATATTTTTCCAGTTTGGAGGACTTGTTTTTTCAACAGACTATCGGAATTCCTATAGGCACAAACTGTGCGCCTCTCCTAGCCGATCTGTTTCTCCACTGTTATGTGGTTGAATTCATACCACAGACACTTCCACATCAGCCTCGTTCCTTGACCTTCATCTTGAAATCGACAACAGAGGCAGACTTCAAACTAGGCTGAACGACAAACGCGATGGCTTCACCTTTCCAATAGTTAACTTCCCTTTTCTTTGTAGCAACATCTCAACAGTGCCGGCATATGGAGTTTACATCTCCAAGCTCATTCGCTATTCAAGAGATTGTGTTCGATACAGTGATTCCTTGATAGAGCCCGGTTGTTCACAAATAGGCTACTTCAACAAGGTTATTAAAAATGGATAACAGGAAGCATCTACAATGGCTGAAAATTATAATTACATGCGACAATTTGCAAGTGAACTACAAAAGAAATTACGTAATAGACAAAAGACAAACGTAGACAACGATAGGGTATGTTACCCAAAACTTGAAGGCATAACTCCAGAAGTTTTACGGTAGACATCACCATCTTGTGGACCCTTATGGGATATGTGTTTCCCAGATGACAACAGATCTTTCCCTTTAAAGCTTAATTGTTGTTTCCTCTTCCGGATTTGACTTTACTATCGGATTTGACATGTTCAACACGGCGGCTGTCTCATAAGAAGCAGGAGATGCTTACTCTACCGGTGCACCTGATCTAACTTATGTTTTCTTTATTGGGTCGGTGTTGTTAATCTTCATTTTTCTTTTCTGTGCCGTGCTCATGTTGTGTCTCTGTTCCTTTTTTTCCGAGGTTGACATTGTCCTTGAATTGTTCGTTTTGAATTGACGGTTTGGTTCTCACTTACTTTAAAAGTTAAATTTAACATAATTGAAAGCGTCCTTTATATATTTCAGGTGCAAATATTTAAAATTGTGCACCTCAAAAACCAAAATCTAACAGTAAAACTTGTTCAATGTACAAAAATGACAAATCATTACAAAAAATAAAACAATGAACTGTCTGCATTTAATTAATATTGTTTTTTGAATTTTATAAGGGGTTAGTTAGTAAAATCAAGCCAACTTTTAGTTGCGTGCGATTTTTCTAAATTTAAGGAAATTACCTTTAACCCCACTTTAAATAAAATAAAATGTGACCAAATTCGATTTCTATGACATTGTCATTTCGTTGCGCCGTGGTGTCCTCTTTCCAAAACTGTAAATTGCAGGTGTGTGTGATTCCGTTAACCCAAATTCGAAAAAAAAATCGTCCCTTTTGCACCCTTCTTTTCACAGAAAAACCAAATGATTCTGTTGAAATAATGTATGCAAAGCTTTTTCAGTCCATCAATCCCTTTACAAAAAGTCTTTGTTTTCCTCTTTAGTTGTGTTACATTTGAATTTGTGTCTTCGTTTAGCGTAGATTGTTTCCCTTTTTTGTCTTTTAGCTCGGTTTAATTAATTTTTTTTTGTATATTTTGCTATTTTAAGAATTTCTTCATAATATAAATATACCCAAGTTGCATTATAAACAATACGTTTTGCTACGCTGTACACGTCTTTTCAGGAGTTCATCAGTAGCATTAAAACCGAATAATATAGAAAGCCATAAACAGAGTGTAATCAGGTTAAGTACTTATTGCCACAAGTATCGTAATAGCAGTCCTAATCTAATACTAAGGACATCTACCGAATGCAATAAACGGTATGAAGCATCAGTATTAAAGGCGTTAGAATTTTGATAAAATTAGTAAATTTTTGTAAAACTCCAGGTAAATTTTCATGTCAAACGAGTCTTACTACTGGCGATTACCCTCGGGGACCACCTGGACCACCTGGACCACCAGTAATAGCATCGACCAAGTTTTTTTTTTCTTTTTTCTTTTTTTTTTCCATGTCTTTTTCGATTCCATCCGAAGACCTTTCTGTATTTTTTCTGATTATAGTATTATGATGGTCTGTCATGTTTACATCGAATAACTAAATACCAAAGCTCCTGTGAATTTTGATTCTGCATATGCGCATTTCGACAACTTATGTCTTCAGTGCAGATAAAATCTAAACGTTTGGAAGACCATAAAGTCAAAGATGTTTAAAAACTGACAGAGAACAAATTACACAATATGATCTAAATAGATAGCCAAAATCATCTAAGGACAGAGCTTTGCACGAGGGAGATACTCCTTAGTTACAACAAAATTTACAAAAATTAGATATTTTAAGGTTCCAAATAGAATCGGCTTTCGGATCAGCACCAGAGTACTGACTACTGGGCTGGTGAATACCCTCGGGGACTAACAGTCCACCAGCAGAGGCATCGACCCAAGGTTAACAAATAACTAAATACCGAAGCTCCTGTGAATTTTGATTCTGCATATGCGCATTTCGACAACTTATGTCTCTTCAGTGCAGATAAAATCTAAAATCTAAAAGACTTTTTCTGTATTGCTTCTGATTATCATTCTTTTTGTTTGCCTCAATATCATGCTAATATCTTTTTGATACTTTGGGAGAATCATGTAAATATCAGCTCTAATAACTAAGAATAAGGGAACGACCAAAAATCTTTTTATCTGTGTTTCAAAATAAATGTCCCTGGCCCCAAAAAATCTTCTTATGTGATAAACTTAGAATTGTAAGATCTAAATGGTTAGGTGTAATAAAAAATTGGTAGGTTAAAACCAATCTTTTTTACATTTGTCCCAAAATTTTGCAGTGGAACATTTTTGTGTTTTTTCTCGAATTCTTAAATAATTTTCCTCAGGAACAGTAAATCGGAGAAACATGTTGAACCTAGTTGATATGCTTTGAATCAAACAATGCTCAGATCAAATTGCATTTCTCACTTTGAACGTTGACCTTAGACCTTGTTCTGAGATAAACTTGAAAATCGTAATATAAAGCTAATAAAACATAATAAAGAAACCTTATGTCTTGTTAAAATTGACGTTACAGGGGTCCCGATTGATTGAACAAACTTTTTCGGGCCTCTGGTCCAATAACCAATTTTTGAGATTCGACTCCAAAGGTTTTACTTATTGCTCAGTTATCATTAAGATATATTGAAAATTCCAATTCCAAAAATATTCATGAAAACAACCTTCAAAATGATACCATGTCAACGGTCAAGCTTTTTCACGTTAAATTATCAATAATGTACACATTAATATTAGAGTTTTGGTTAATTGTTAAATGAATTAAGAGAACATTCTTGCACAACTTCCGGGAAAGACTTATCAATTGATCCTCGAACAATTGATATAATAGTTATCATAAATCTTCCTTTCTCCCTCATTTTAAGAAAATTGGCCAGACATGTAAGAAAATGGATAACATATCCATTTGATATTTTGGGACAACCGTCTAGACCATGTCTTGTTTATATGGAATATAGGACATTTTTGATACGGACTTTATCACGGCTAGTATCAAGCAAGCCCGTTAGGGCGAGCTTGATACATTTCTTTTATCACTTACTAACAAAATGATGAAAAAACTCTATAATAAATTGCAAATAATCAGTAAGGTAAATACATTCTTTATCGCAAAAAAATAATACGTATTCTTCATCAGTTCAACATATTAAACTTCCAAATGTTTTGGTTTTATCTGCACTGATGAGACATATGTTGTCGAAATGCGCATATGCAGAAATGAATTAACAGTAACTTCGGTATGTTGATATTAAGCATATGAACACGTACGTGACGTCTTGACAGTGATACGTTATTTCTATCTCACGGACTGTTCAGTGATACTGACATTATTCAGCAATGCATTCAAAAAAAATCAACAAATTATCGAGAACAACGGAACTGCCGAAAATCTGTTTTTCGTTCATGTATTATCTCCACTGTTCCAAAAAAAACATGTTATGGGATAAACTTAGATACCATTAGAAAAAGCTTTTATATGTAAGACAACAAATTTGTTAGATTGTGGCGGACCTTTGATCTATTCAGACAAAAACTGTGCGGTGAACTGTTTATTAGTTATGCACCTGAAAAGTTCCATCAAATATTTAAATGTGATTTTTTTTTTCGAAAACTGTACAAGATAGAAACAAGGAACCTTTTCCATTCAACTTGAGTGATGTGTTACGTCTAAAAATGAAAGATCAAAGGCCATTGATCACTTTGAATTCTGACTCTTGACCCCAAAAACTCAGAAATAGTAATCGATAGCTTGACTTATATATTTATATATGGCAAAAATATGTGTATTTTCAAGATATATATATGTAAACCTTCAAAATACCATGGCCTCATTCCGTGCAAGGCACTAGGTGGATGTCCTTAGTACTAAATTTGGCTTCATATTTAAATATTTCTGGTAATGAATACTTCTTTTCTACCTATTATGGATTATGGCCTTCCATTTTATTTGACTCTAATGCTGCTGGTGAGAGGTCTTTCCTTCAAACACGTGTACAGCATGCATAACAAAATTTAATTAGTATTATGCAGCATATGTATTTTTTTTATTCTGTTACATAAGGTCAAAAATTATTGAACCAACCTTATAGGTTCTATAGACCAAAACCGATTTTTGAGCTTTGCCTATTACTCAGATACCATTAAAGACACAACAGAAATTCAACAAAAAATGCTCAGAAAGAAGTGACCTTCAAAATGTGATCGAGGTCAAATGTCAACGTCACAGCAAAAAACAATTTCACGTTTAAGAATCAAAACATGTCCCAGGTCGTTGGTTCTAACAGTAAGTCAGTGATAAGAAAATTAGGATGCAACTTCAAAGAAAGTAC
Organism: Modiolus philippinarum; assembly: GCA_002080025.1. NCBI lineage: Eukaryota > Metazoa > Mollusca > Bivalvia > Mytilida > Modiolidae > Modiolus > Modiolus philippinarum. The sequence continues at coordinate 19,499 of MJUU01072984.1, forward strand.
CTTTTATTTGCTTGTCGGACAATTAACATACTTGTTTGATTTTGTCTTTGAAATTTTAGCTCTGAATTGCTTTATTTTTTTTTTTCGTTGTTGTTGTTATTGTTGTTGTTGTTGTTGTTGTTGTTGGTGATGTTATTGCTGTTTAAGTTGTTATTGTTGTTGGTGGTGGTGTTTTGTTTTGTTTGTTGTTGTTGTTGTTGTTGTTGTTTCTGTTGCTTTTGATATCCTCAGGTTAAATTTTTTACACATATATCATCTTTCCTTGGTCATAGGTCACTTTACATGCATAAAATAGACCATTTGTATAACATTTTATCAATTTCCAATTCTATTTTCATAAATTTTAAGGCATACAAACAGCTAAAGAAAATTGAAGGAAAACTCTAAAAAGAACTGTTTCCCGCCAACATTTTGACATTGTATCTCAAAAATTCTCACATGAATTTTCATTTTTTCTTTTATTTTTTTAATTTAATTTTTTTTTTTTTTTTTTGTCAAGTTATTAGCAAAGCTATTCCAAACAAAAGGCCACAGTTTTAATTCTAAAATTTTTTAATTTTTTGTTTGCCGATGTATGAAAAGATGTTTCTGAATAACAAACCTGGGCGTTCTATCCTAGGTCTTCTACATGTCTCTCTATATTCTTGTACAACCTCGTCTATATAAAACAGGCAGGTATAGTTTTCCTCAAGTGGACAAAAAGATTGGGAACGGAGTTTCCAATGGCCTGCCGAAGGACATTTTATATCATAATCTGCATTGATACATACAGAAAGGCAAATCTACAAATTAATTAAAAAATATGATAAGTTACCATGAAAAATGTAAAAGAGCGACTCTTAAAATTGTTCTTCATTTGTATTGAATATACATGTGTAATAAAAATACTGAATGGTACAAAGTACAAAAGACAATATAGCTGGAACACCACCAATATCTTGAACTGTATTTTAAGTCTGATCATGTTTTAAATGTACTATATTTCCTTGTTGGGCTTTTTTTTGACAAAAATGTTCTTGCTAAGAACCACTTTCAACACCAGTTTTGAAGTTGAGACATCATTTTGCGAATGGCAGTCCGTGACATTTTTTAACACCATAATTTTTATTTATGACATCAATATCTATTTGGAAACCAAATATCATTGAAATTGGACAATGTTGAATTTTCCTGCCTTTTTTGTGGCCATTTTGAAAATGGTGGTCAACGAAAAATTTTCAAAACCGGTTTTGAAGTCACAACATAAATATCTATTTTGGAGACAAAATTTCATTGAAATTAGACAATGTTGAATTTCCTGCCCTTTTTGGCTGCCATTTGAATATAGATGGCAGTCAACAAACAATTTTCAACACTTGTTTTGAAATAGTGACATCAATATCCACTTAGAAACCAAATTTCATTGACATTAGACAGTTGTGAATTTTCCTGCCTTTTTTTGCGGCCATTTTAACATATGACAGCCAACGAACAATTTTTAATAGCAGTTTTGCAACATCAATATCTGTTTGGAAACCAAATTTCATTGAAATCGGAACATGTTGAATTTTCCCGCCTTTTTTTTTTTTTTTGAAAATGGCGGTCAATGAACAATTGTCAAAGCATGGCAAACATTTTATCAATATACAATTTTTCCTTCATCTTCTATTGCCTTGGAAATACAAGATGAAAAATATGGGTTTTTGGATTTCCTTCAAAATTTCAGATTGGATAGATCTTGATACGCTGAACATTTTTGCATTTTACACTTGACCTCTATCTGTTACATTTTTGAAATAAAAAATAAATTTTGAAAATTTTATGGAAAAAGGGCTATAACTCCGAGATGTGATTTCAGATTTTCTTCAAAATTGATCATCATGCTTATCATTTTAACCCGGTCAGATGTTTGATATCTGTAATGGTTTTCGAGTTATAGGCCAAAAACTGCAGTTTACCCCGATGTTCTATTTTTAGCAACGGTGACCATGTTGTTTGACTAATCGAACAACAATTTGAAAATGTATATCCTGGTGATGATTCTGGTCAAGTTTGGTTACAATTGTCCGAGCAGTTTCAGAGGAGAAGATTTTTGAAATTGTTGACGGACGACGGTCGCAAAGTGATTGCAAAAGCTCACATGGCCTTCTAGCATGGCCTTCAACAATTTGAAAGTGTATATCCTTGTGATGATTCTGGTCAAATTTGGTTACAATTGTCCGAGCAGTTTTAGAGGAGAAGATTTTGAAATTGTTGACGGACGACGGTCGCAAAGTGATAGCAAAAGCTCACATGGCCTTCTAGCAGGTGAGCTAAAAATGTCTCAATGCTTGTCCCTGTCTTATAATGTGAGGCTTTATTGGGTTCATACACTGTACAGGTGTACAAATAATGATTTCCGTTGTACCACGTTTCTTCCATAGGCCATTTTTTTTGTTTGAAATCAGAAAACTTTCGTAATTTTTTCAAAGATTTAAAATTTTCAGAAAAAAATCAATTCCCATTATTGCGGGGAATAATATAAATCTTGAAACAATTTAAAGGGACCTGGAAACGTCTGGAACGAATTTTCCAAATTTAAGGAAACAATTATTTTGATTGATTTTTGACGCCTTCTAAATCCATTTGCAGAAACCAAAACAGCCTAAAGTTGGCAATTATAGAATGTTTCAACACATTTACTTCATGAAAATGATCTAGCAAATTTACTCACAAAGTTCCATATTGTAACTGTTCTTGAAACTGGTATTCTGTATATTGATGGAATGGTTTTATCTTTTATTTTGAAATTCCGACTTCAATTATCTATCAAAAATCTAGAAAGTACCTTTACGTGCTTAATGTTCAAACTTAACATTATGCAATATTTTAACCTATGGATTTCAACATGGTTTCTTAGTGGAACCTTGGATGTTTGAGGTGCTTAACTTTTGGTGGACTATTTGAGTAAGCCATACTGTGACAGTCACAAACATCAATAAGGCTACTGTTTTACAAATTTGCCTGCTTTTGACTATATCTTGCCTTAGTTGGATAATATCAAAATTAAACTGGTATCATATCATATCAGGAGAAAGCAATATGTAGCTGATCAAATTAAACTTGGATTTTATTTTTAGCTTATCAATTTATTTTTCCTGGATTTGGTACTTGAAATGTCTGTATACATTTGATAATGCATGTTACAAATCCATTGAATATTACATCGCTGACACCCTTGTTTTAAACACTAGAGAGACTTAAATACATCAAAAGTTAATAAAGTTTGGAAGAACGCTAACGTAGCCACAACGAAATTTGCCGCAACTTTTCTTCTTAATTCCTTTTTAAGTAAATGTTAAAGGATGACATAGCAAAAACCAATGGAAAGCTAATTTTTTGCTGCTACACGACATGCATTACCATAATTTTCAACCAAGCGATGAAAAGGTTTTCCATTACCACTCTATGTTATTTTATCAGAAAATTAGTAAAAACAGAGGGAGTATACCTGGTTAACCGAACACCTGTATTTATTGTTATAAAACCCTGGGGTTTATATATAAACAAAAACATATGTGTCGGGAGTTAATCTCGATTTCGTAACTAAAGGGTAATATGTAATTACTTGATAAGTTGTCGAAATGCGCATATGCAGCAAGTAAATTCACAGTAACTTCGGTATTTAGTTATTTGATAAGGTATCAACAAAAACTTTTTACCTGTTAACAAATTCCTTTTAATAAAAGTAAATAGTATGTGTATAATTGTTTCCATATTTTTTCTCATTTTTACCCAATCATTTTGATGTAAATGCTGACCCGAAAACTGATTTTATTTTTGAAACTTGCAATATCTAAAATTTACAAAATTTTGTTTGATACTAAGGAGTATCTCCCCAATTCCTCGTGCATAGCTCTGAGCTTTGCTGAATTATGGCTTTTTTACTTAGATCCTACATGCATTGGTTATTTGTTGTCTATCAACAATTGGCTTTCTTGTTGAATAAAAAATGATTAAACTAATTTTCAGGCCATCTGTATATATATCGTTATATATTGTTTGCTCTTTGGCAATCCGAATAAACAACAAACAAGCACCCTATATGCAAATTAGTTATGTATCGACAATGACTATTGTGTCTTTCCATTGGTTTGTTGGTTTGCGTAAATCATTAATCAATCACTCCTACATCGCATTTCTTCAACATTTGGTTGTTATTAACATTAAGGTTTATGGAAAATGTTTTTATTTGAAATTTGATTTATACCAAGAGTAGCGGCAAAAAATAGAAAATGATACAAATATGTTTTGTTATGGTCTTATTAAAAACAAAATATCTACATCGATATAAGCTGCAGCAAATTTCGTTGTGAGTACTATAGATAAGAATATGAGATTTTTTAACAGTCCTATCTTTTAACAAAATCTGTATCTAATACTTACTATCAGTGTGAAGTAATTCATTGGTTCTCGTTCTACATTTTACTCTAAAAAATGCATGTATAATGTTATTAGAGAGACGTGAACTGAGCTTTTTACATCACAGACTATACACTTATTTCGTTACTTAATACTGTCCAACTGCAATCTTTGACTTGTTATCTATTCTAGATTATAAAACCAAATTGCCTTGTCTATTTTAATTTTTTTTATTTATTTATTTTTTTCCTTTTTGCTTTGGTATTCGCTTGTCGATGTATATAATTTTTGTTTTTCTTTTTTTCTATGTTTCAAAGTTATTCCACTGTGTTTTTGTTTTCTTTGATACATCGGCTAACGAATACCAAAGCAAAAATGATAAAAGGAGATTCCAAAATCAAAGATCTAAAATCACGGCAATTTATATCCAACAAGAAGTGAGACAGCATCACAAAGTTAAAACAAATAAACAAAAATGAACAAGAACGCCACCAAACTAAAACTCTTGCAGTGTGAAATCTACAAAATTGAGATATCATCAAGTGCCCCGTAAGGGTAAGCATTATATGCTTCTCCACGCATGGCACCTGTCACACAGCTAGCGAGAATATGATGTTAAAAGATCTGTTTGGTGGCTTATTGGTTGATGTCGTTTTTCTAACCCTTAGACAAAACCAATTAAGATCCATGGTACATGTTATATCTCTAACCCACAAACAGTACCAAGTAAGAAATTTGAAAAGCTTTAATTAGTCTTGTAATTATTTGGACAATTACATGGATAAATCGATACCAAATACATCAAGAACGAAGACATAACTAGATGATGACAGTGTGATATACAAAACAACACAAAAAGACTTAAGCACTGACAGCTTGAACTCCCTCTAAAATTTAGGAGTATCATCAGGTGTTCCGGAAGGGTAAGCATGATCTACTCAACGCGTAATATCCGTCACTCTGCCAGTGAAAAGTCCGGTTTGTCACAGTCGGTGTTTGTCAGTCCTGTATTAAACTCTGTAGCTACCAAAAGATATCTATTCTCATCTGGGAAATAAAAACAATTTCAAGGTCTGTCAAGTTAATGGTGATCGTAAAACTTCTTAAATGACAATTACAACATTGACTGAACATACCCTTGATGTATAAGTCTTTGAGACAGTAAAATTGCTATACAAACTACAGGCACGGAAACCGCGAATGAGATGTTGAATGTTCACGTCATATGCCGGAGATGTGGGAATATGACTGCTCAAAAAAGATGTAGAACAACAATAAAAGCGTTGCTCCTTTGCTTGTTTTTACCATGTATTTGCAGAGACTTTGTCTCATGTACATTTACTCCATATCCTTTTATTCACCAAGTACACTTTTGGAAAGTCAAAATCATTACGCTTGTCGTAAAGTTTTGTTTTCAGGCGTCAAGAAAAGTCAGTGTAGAGGAAGTAGTCAATGGGCTGGAATAACCCCCCGTGCNCCCCCCCCCCCCCCCCCAACTTATGATCTCCACCTATATTTTTCAGTCCTTCTATATCCCCTTCAAAATTAGACATGTTAACATGAGCATAACCTGCACGCAATATTGGAACAGGCCCTTTTTTTAGACCCACCCAATAAAATTTTGAAAATTTCGTTTTTTATCAAAGTTTTTCTTTTAATTGCTTCAAATTGTTGATTGGTGCCTCTCAGTTATGGAATAAATGGTATAGAATGATAACCTATGGTATAAGCTTTACAAATATTCCACATAAGAACCATTTCTATACCCAGTACGTTGTAAAAATTGAAAAATCTTACCCCTACCCCTTCCAAATGTTGACATTTTAAGATTTTTCTCGAAATCGTGTCAGTACAACGGTCCTTAGAAACCAGTATGTTTTTCATTTCATAATTCCTGGAATTGTTTTTATTTTAGTCTTTTAATGTCTTTTCTTAACAATTAAGCATGTTATCATAATGTTAATATGTTTTGAATGACCAAACTATCACTTTTAAATAGACAAATAAAACACATCTTTGAATATTTTCGTTTTCGACAAAGTTTTGTCCTTTTTTGTCTCATCTTATCTATGAGTGGTTAAAATTCATGAAAAGATGGAATAAAATGGAAGTACATAATGTCTTCTTTACACTTGGTAAAAATAATAGCAGTTTTTAAGTATTATAAACTTCCTACATCCATAAAACTTACCCCTACCCCAACAAATTTACTTTGAAATTGTCTTTTTTTTTCTATGTTCGTATGAAAATTACCAGAACACGCAAATTGTGTGTTGTATATGACAAGGTTGCATAAATTATATAGTAATTTCGTATTTTAACTGCCATTTGTTGGCTTAAACTCAATATCTTGCCCACAATTATGAAAAATGGGCATTTTCTACATTTCAGATTTATCCAAAGTTCACTGTTAAATCGTTATACATTCAAAATCTGGAGGATATATCTGCAGATATGCCAATTACTTGTTCTTAGGGATATATAAATTGTCTCAATAAATTGCCTAGAAAAACAAGGAGTGTTTAATGTGACTCTGAATACCGAAAATCTTACCCCTACCCGAACAAATTTTCCCTTAAATAATCAATTTTTTCTCTATGTTCGCATAGAAATAACCAGAACACGCAAAATGCGTGTTGTATATGACAATGTTGCATGAATAACTTGATGATTTGCTATTTTAGCAGCCATTTGTCGACTTAAACTCAATATTTACCCCAAAATTAATGAAAAATGGGAATTTTCAACATTTCAGATTTATCCAAAGTCCACTATTAAATCGTTAAATATGTCAAATCCGGAGGATATATCTGCAGATTTGCCATCTTATTGATCTGAGCGAATCATTAGTTGTCTTTAAACATTGTTTAGAAAAACAAGGAGTGTTTAATGTGACTCTGAATACCGAAAATATTACCCTCCCCGGACAAATTTTCCATAAAATTGTCAATTTTTTATCTATGTTCGCATAAGATTAACTCAAACACGCAAAATGGGTGTTCAATATGACAATATTGCATGAATTGCATCACGATTTGATATTTTGACAGCCATTTGTTGACTTAAACTCAAAATTGTACCCAAAATTGAGGAAAAATGGGAATTTTCAACATTTCAGATTTGATCAAAGTTCACTGTTAACCCGTTATTTATGGCAAGTCTGGAGGATATATCTGCATATACAAATGTATGCCAATTAATTGTTCTGAGGGATATATTAGTTGTCTGGAAACAGTGTTTAAAAAATCAAGGAAACGTTTAATGTGACTCTGAATACCGAAAATCTTACCCCTACTCCAACAAATGTTCCCTAAAATGGCAAATTTTATGTCTTTATATATGGAAAAGAAAGGAAATGGGGTAAATGTCAAGGAGAATACATCGCATATCCAGGTTAAAACGACCCAAAAACAAAGCATCTAGGGGTCACTGTACGGTCTTCAACACAGTGAGGAACCTAACACCATATAGCAAGCCCTAAATGGCCCCAAATAAAATAAAAAAGTGAATAAATCAATGGAATCAAACCACATCCAATGACCCAAATATCAAGAAACTCAATTTTTATAGGAAGACACGGACAAGCCAATCACCAACATATTCCTTACTTGGGACAGGCGCAAAAATTGCGGTGGGGTTAAACTCGTTTTCTTGGATCCAAACCCTCCCCCTATGTGTGGCGAATGGCTAAAAAATAAATAAATAAAAGGACTCACAGTAAAAATCAAACTAGAAAAAAGTCCAACTTATCAAGAGGAGTACCCTTACAATGAAGAACATAAAACATGAAGACAACACACACAGGTACTGTCCGGACAAATGCTCGCAGTTACTGACAGCTAGCTAAGGACATAATTTCCGTTGACTATGATATCAAGCCTTCTTACAAATGAAACTTCAATTGAAATACTTCTAAATAGATTTGGTATAACAACATCATCAATTATGAAAGAAGAACATGATATTGTGCAATGCCAAATACTGCCAATATGAAAAACTGTTTAAATTTAGTTATGGTGTAAAGCATTTAGTAGATGATCAATATTTTTGCCAACAATGCTGTATTTATATCCTTTATGAATAAGTTTGTTCAACGGATTTATAAGTTTTGAAGGACAATTTTTGAATTTATGTGCTTTGTAAATGATATTGCCGTAGAAGTTTGGGTGTGAAATGCCCTGATGTATAAGAGCCCTGCATGTAGAACCAAATTTTCTTAATAAGTCAATGTATCTATAATAAAATTTAGAGAATGTTTTTATCAATTTATAATATCTAAACCCTTGATGCAGAAGTTTTTCAGTGAGACAAAGATTTCGGTCGTTGAAGTCAGAAACATCACTACATACTCCTGCATATCGAACAAGTTGTGAAATGTAGACCCCGAAAGAGGGGCTAACGGAACATCGCCATCGAGATGGGGAAAATTGACTATAGGGAAGGAGAAATCATCCCTTTTATCATAAACCTTAGTGTTTAACTTTCCTTGATTTATTGATATATCAAGATCAAGGAAAGGAGTATAATCACTGCTGCTACCCATAGGAATACCTATTTTTGCCGATAGACTGTATCACTGAAACGAACAAAAATATTATCAAGAAGAAACTTTAATGCTTTTATCATATCCTGACAAGTCCAGTTGGTATATTTGTCATGTTTGTCGTCATTGAAAAACGATTTAAATGTATTGCCACAAATGTACGTACATCCTGATTTTTTGAAGGACCATTTGATCAAATACAAAAATTTCTCTTTGATGAGTGTATGCAGTAATGTAGTATAAAGGTTAGAAAAATCATAGCTATCGACGGGGGTGTATGCTTCGTAGTCTTTCCAAAATTTCTACCGAATTTTTAACACTCCAAAAGTAGTTAATGCCACTGTTCGCATAAAAATAACCAGAACACGAATAATGTGTGTTACATATGACAATGTTGTATGAATAACATCATGATTTGGTTTTTTTACAGCTATTTGTTCACTTAAACTCAATATTTTGATCAAAATTGAAGAAAAACGGGGATTTTCTGTATTTCAAATTTGTCCAACGTTCACTGTTTAGTCGTAATATATGTCAAATCTGGAGGATATGTCGGTAGATATGCCATTTAATTGTTCTGTACGATACATTAGTTGTCTTAAAAAATTGTTTAGAAAAGCAAGGAGTGTTTAATGTGACTCACAATACCTTAAATTTTACCCCTATCCCAACAAATTCACCCTAAAGTGGTCATTTTTGTGTCTATATTCGCAAAAAATTGACCAAAACCCACAAAGTTTGCATTGGATATAAAAATGTTTCATTAATCTTATCATGATTTGTCATATTTGGTACAACATTGATGAACAATCGGAATTTTCAGCATTATAGATTTGTCCAAAATTTACTTTTAAATAGTTATATGTTGCAAATCTGGAGGATTTCGAAATGTTACAAAATTCAAAGTTCAATTGTTGTATAACTGCCCATAAACCACGAGCATGATCTTATTTGTTATATATGGGAGTCTCTGTCCTTTTTTGTGTTTGAAATGTTATATTATTGGACTTTTATACAATGCTCAGGCTTTTCAAGCTGAATAAAATGAAATAAATTGTGTTGAAATTTTTTTTTTTTTTTGGAGGGGGGGGGGGTAATATGTTTGCAATTTATGAGAGTTTAGTCAGTCTAAAATGTTCAAAAGCATATTAATGTTGTAATAGCTTAGATATAGTGAAACATAATTTTATCAACATTTTTACGCCAGATGCCAAATTCGTAAAGTTTTTTACATCTCTGAGTCAAACAACGACAGTAGAATACCGAAGAAACAAAGGAGAGAAATTCACAAAAATCGAAGTACAAAGACATGGCCAAAACTAGAACACAGAAAACAATGGCGCCAGACACAAAACAAACTAGTTACACAGACACAAAGCACAGAAACAGAAATCACAACATTCAAAACAAGGGCACTCACAGTGTGAACTCCAGTGAAACTGAGAGTGATATCATGTGTTCCGGAAGGGTAAGCATGTCCTGCTCTGTTAACAGCACCCGTCACACTGTGAGTGAGTCGATCCAGGAAAATGTCAAAGTCGGTAGTCAAATCCGGGAAGACGTGAATCTAGCTGAAAATGTCCACTTTCATTTTAGATACTGACACGTCATATCTTTCGATGATCTTATAGTGACGGCCATAGAATTTCTTGAAGGATGAAATTAACATAGGTTGAACAAATCCCTGACTAAGCAGCTCTTGGGACAGTGTTTTTGCTCTGTTCAAAACATCACTGTACAAACTACACGCTCGACAGTAACGAATCAACTGTGAAATGTACACTCCATAGGCTGGAGAGGTAGGTATATTGCTGCTAAGAAAGGGGAAATTCACAATTGGGAAATTAAAATCATCACGCTTGTCATATAGCTTAGATTTCAAACGTCCATCTTCGTCAATATACAATAAAAGATCTAGGTACGAAGCTGAAGTAGGTGTTTCAGTAGTTTCTTTAATCTCAAGCTCATTGGGATAGATCTGATGTAAATACTCCTTAAATTTAGGATTATTAAGAGAAAGTACATCTTCTATGTAGCGGAAGCTGAAATTAAAGGACTGGGCTAAATATTTTTGTTTTCTTTGAATAAGCCCTTGTAAAAACTTGGCCTCGTACGAGTAAAGAAAAGGTCAGCTAAAAGCGGCGCACAGTTGGTTAGCTTGGGGATCCCTATTGTCTGTTGGAAAATACGACCTCCGAATTCGACAAAAATATTTCGATCAAAAATTCTAACATTTTGATTACGTCAGTCTCAGTGTACTTCTTGTTTGAATCAGTGTGGTTTTTAACAAAATATGTCTGGTCTTTCCCTATAACTAAATATGTGTATCTACGTTCTCCATTTTTAGTGCAGAAACGTTGATGTATTAAATCTGCAATTACTGTTTTCAGTTTATTGTGTGGAAGGGTTGTATAAAGAGTAGAAAAGTCAAAAGTTTGAATGCTATGGCAATGGGTAAGACTGGTTGAGGATAGCTGTACAAGGAGATCTTTGGAATTTTTAAGAATCCACATTTGATTCACACCGCTTGTGGAGTAAGCTTTATTACAGTAATTTTTCAGGCCATCTCTGACTGCGGTCAACAAAGAAGTGAGGAGCTGTGAAAGAGGTTTAGTGGTGCATCTGGAAGACCCGGCAATGAATCTCTGTTTGTATGGATTCTTATGTAGTTTAGGTACCAAATAGATGTAAGAGAGTTTATTGTTTTGATCATTGGCTTTTATGCCAAATGATGCTAAAACTGAAGTGTGTTTTTTACAATCTCATCCCTCGATATTGTAGTAGGGGTATAAGTAGGGTTTCCAGATGAACTGTCGATGCCCATCTTCTTCACAAGGCAGTCGAGATAGTGTTTCTTACAGACAAACAGTATGTTGTTAGAAGCTTTGTCTGCAAATTAGCAATAATTCTGAAAAACGGAAAATTCCCATTTTTCATAAAATTTAGAGCAGAATGGCCGAAGGAAGACCCCTTAAAAAGTTTGAATCTACTTAAATGGGCTTCTGCAAGTCAGCTTTAGTGAAATACACAATAATTTGCATTATACATTAACTTTTTATCATTTAGAGCCCTAATATTTTAAATTTACTCTTTTTTCTTTTAATTTTACTGCTGGTCGTTGCACAAAATTTTCTCCTTTAATTCAAGCAGTAAAATGTATGTTAAAGGTTTTTTTTTTTTTTGTGTGTTTTTTTTTTTTACTCCTGATTTGTACTCGTTTAATTTCCTCAAATATATTTTTGTTTTCATGCATATAACGACACGGGTTATAACCAGTGTGGTATTGCATATGGTCCTAAAAGATTTTTTAACAGATTAAAAGTAGTTTCTTACTGCGTCCATCCTTAGGCAGACTATAAGAAATAACTAAATACCGAGGTTACTGTAAATGTATTTTCTGCATATGCGCATTTCGACAACTTATGTCTCTTCAGTGCAGATAAGATTTAAACGTTTGGAAGACCATAAAATCAAAAATGTTTAAAAGTGTGTAATTGCTTCTGGTCCTCAAACACTTAACAAGGCTGTAATTGTTTCAGAATTTAAATACATTATAAGAAATGTATTATCGTCTAAAACCTTAAAGAGATAAGAAGAAGTTTGTTTTTGTTTCAAACCTACAACAGATATAAGCTGTGTATTATGGATTCTGGCTTTGAAGGACTACAAGCAGTGATCTACAAGATTACAAGAAGGGTGTTATTGATTCCGAGGTTAAACAGATAATTGGGGAAATACCAAAAATATTCGAACAGAATTATCCGTGTCTTCTTATGAAATTTTAGTTTCTTGATATTTGGGTTATTGGATGTGGTTTGTTTCCATTGATTTATTCACTTTTTACCCTTTTTGGGGCCATTTAGGGCTTGCTATATGGTGTGAGGTTCCTCACTGTGTTGAAGACCGTACGGTGACCCCTAGATGCTTTGTTTTGGGTCGTTTTAACCTGGATATGGGATGTTGTCTCCTTGACATTTACCCCATTTCTTTTCTTTTTTCAGAATTGTCAAGATAAGTAGTAAGATATTGTTTTAAACCTTTTATGAGTATTGTGTTATTTTTCCAACTTTGAAGAGACTTAAATAGTTATTTTTTTGTATTTTTTGCAACTTTAAACAGGTAATACTTAGTGGGTTGTTACATAGCATAAGCATGAAAATATATATAATGTATACAATAAAAAGCAGTCTCACTTGTATTAGGTATGCTTAACAAGTATTGATAAAAAAAACAATGGATTAAACATAGAGTGGATTGACAGTTGATCATAAGAGATAATATGGAAAGTAAGGAGCAAAACATTTTAAGCTTTGTGTCTTCTTCAAGTAACATTCTTTGAAGGGTTTTGAAGAAAAAAAAATCAGGAAAATATTTCATAGATAAACATACAAACAATGTCGGCAACAACGAGTATTTCATTGCTGATTTTGTTTCTTTTGGGATGAATCTGTTCTACTAGTACTTTTGATTTTCTATTTCTGAATTCCCGCAAACTCCCTTTTGCTTCGGCATTCGTTTACCGATGTATGAAAATGTCTTTTTCCATGGAATATAGCAATGGAAAGCAAGCTCTATCAGTAATTGTTGTATTTGTTTGCTACAGGACAACCAAGTATGTAACTTTGTTAGAATAATTCTTTTATAAACTTGGGTTACAACGGAAATTTTGCACTATCAACATACAATCACAATTAAAACATTGGAGATCTATCAAAGCGATGTAAAAAATATTTTGTGAAAAGGGAAAAATTGTTTCTGTATCATCTACCTTTGGAAATGCTATCAATAGTGTGCACGCATTGTACACAATACTCCAATGTGCAAGAAAGTCATACTGCAGATCAACGGAATAAAAAAAACTGAGAGATCAGCATGCGATCAATTACATTTGTTTGCATGATCAACAGGCATCATTTGTTCCATTACTTGGTTTTACTGCGTATTTGTAAAGATTTTGTCTTGTGTGCATTTACTCTATATAATGTGAATACAAGTTCACTGAACAATTTTTTGGTCACTTTTTAATATAAAGGTCACCATCACCTACATAAATTGAAAATCTTTAACAAGGATAATGAGCATTACGGGTAAATGTCATTAAGTAAACAAAAATCTCCAGAAAGTATTTTTACACATTAAAATCAAATGTGGAACGATTACTTTAATACCCCCATCACACTAGGGCACTGCAGCATATTTAAAGCTGTCACAGTTGGTATAAGCAATCGACTGTAAAAATTGGGATACGAAACCAAGAGATTTTTTGCAGGGGTTCGTATATGCAATATATCACTCTCACCGACCATACAACCATTGTCGATAGTTTCCTTGACCAAGCAATCATACTTCATAGCAAAACGGAAACCAGACTTCCGGACTGCATACGTTTATTACATGTATAATGCAATTTGGTTTGTGTTCATGGCATCAACCCTATAGGGCATAAAAGGGCAAGACGAATACAGTTTATCAAAAATTTGTATGATGGAATAAAAAAGATAACAGGAAACACCTACAATGGCCGAAAAACATAACCACATGCCAGAAAGTAAATAAATTACTGCACAAGAAAAAACCCACAATAAAAATACAAAAGACAAACATAAACAACGATAGGAACTCGGGACAGCCAGACTTGGTACCGGCACTAGCAAAAGCCAGCGGTAGGTATAACCGGTTTATGGGTACCCAAACCTCCCCTTTCTCTGTCCCGTTTCCCTATCGTAGAATAAACATACGAATAAAACCCATACAGGTAGACTACTAACTCCATGACCACAATCTAGAAAAGAAAAATGGGGGGACAAAACGTAATTTTGAAAGATGGGTCAAAGAGTGCTCGCCGCTAAACTGCCGGCTAGCTCAAGGAGCCTAGTCCGCTGGTAAAACACTGTCGCACTACGGAAGGAAAATCAAATTCAAAACTCCCAATGGGTTTGGTAAAGAATCGTCATGTATTTCAGTAGACATCGGCAGTATCATTGAGAGGCCAGTATGTGTGTAAAATCCTCAGGTCACTGGATCCCAAAGCTAATTTAACGGACACGTGCAGAATATCCTGTCGATATCCCCTATTGCGTAAAGAATGTAAGTTATGTCCCAGTTTTTCTGGATTTTTAATCAGTTTCTGGCATTTTTTAACATTTCCGTAAAATCGAGGATGGGAAATGCCCTTAGAAATAAGCTGTTTGCGAGTGACATTATATTTAGAAGTCAGATGTTCATATCTTCGATAAAACTTTTTAAATGTATTTAACAATTTATGAAATCTGTAACCTTGCTGCAAAAGTTTTGAAGTAATAGTAAGGTTACGTTCATTGAAGTCGTTAAGAGTAGAACAAACGCGTGCGAATCGTGTGAGTTTTCTTTGATCTCGTGAGGTAAATATTTTAACTACCCGAATGCGAAAAAAAAATATTTGCAAAAGTATTTTAAGCCACCCCTACTTTGTCAATCAGCGCATCACTGTAAATGAATAAGAAATAAAGAATAAGCATCCACAAAAAACTGTTAGTATCGTACAAATTTATTGTATTAATCAATAGTTAATTTCCCGATTTTGAAATTTGTTCTATCAAATGATTGAGATAATTACCAATGAAAAGAACGAAACAGAACAGAACAGAATTTTGTTTGATGAAAAAAATGATAGAATTTTTGTCCCTAAAACTTCAAATATTGTCCTCTATAATATTTGAGCTATTACTGTAAAATGCCTCTCCCCTACCACGCCCTCTCATAAGTTTTGACGATTTGAGTTGAATGTTGTTGCAATCAGTGAATATTTGGGAAAAAGATAAGTTGTATGTTGCATAGTATTTATATCAATTGTGGTCAAGATTGTTGTGACATCGCCGTAGAATCGTAGTTAGATCTAGAAGCGTTGTGATAGAATCGTGGTTTCGTCCAGGTGGTAACGTAGTAAAGTCGTGATGCAGTCGGGATAGTCGTGGTAAGGTGGCAGTAGGGACTTAATGGTCGTAGCGAAGTCGTCGCTTGGTCGTAATGAGTTCGTAGTCGGTTCGTGCCATGATCGTAGTTTGGTCGTGGTTACATCGTAGAAATGTCAAAAATTTGCCGAATGTACCACGACCTCGCCACGACCTTAAAATCTTGCAGGTCGTAGTAAGGTCTTCATGATCGTGGCGCAGTGTGACACAGACCTAATTTAAACAATATTTTATTTAGAAATAAATCCAAATAGGATTGCGTAGCAGGTATTGCCTATATAAGCCCTCTCCTAAAATGTGGAACGAAGATTGCATTGAAGTTGCTTAATGGTGCTTGTTTTTTATTTCATCATGGTAAGGCTGTAATTTCATGTATTGGTGTATGGTGACACCTGTTGAAAAAAATGATCGTGAAGAAATATTCAATGTAATATTTCGATATAAATAAACACACAAACAGGAACACTTTAATATAGTTATTATTCATGTATTTCTTTTACAGGATCTAAAAATTGCTGCTAACAAATAATTATTTACATATTATTATCCTGGTGAATAAATATATTTTGGAACTAAATTCAAAATAAAATTGACAAACTTAACTGTTTGTTACAATTTCTCCCGAAATTGGCATGAGCAATTCTCTAGTCTTCAATAATATTGAAAATGAGAAGCCATATGAGTAGAAATTTCAATTACAGGACATAATTCACCAAGACCACAACAGAAAATGTCTTAAGGAAAACAATAGCAGCGGCACCCGTACTTTTTACCGATATTTGCATAAGCTTCCAGTAGGATAAATCCGAATTATTAAGAGTACCAAAACCCAGGATAGGTATGTCTCCTAACATGATGCAGCCATGTATTGATGTAAGGTAATGCTAATTAAAGACACTGTTCCATATGAAATTTGTTTGAAGGCATCCAATACTTTGACATATAGACACACCAATAGAGGTACTTTCATTTATTAACCTTTGCATTTCTAGTATATCATCTACAAACTACTAACCTCATTAACAAATTATTATCTTGGAGAATGAATATATTTTAGAGGTAAACCCATAATCCGAGCTATCATCAATCTGACAAAATCTACAAAACATAAATTCCAAAATGGCAGCTATTTAAATCGTCTACTCAAAATAAATATTCGGCATATTGAATTACAACCGGAATCTTAAAAAATACATTCTTTAGCTTTTTTAAATCAATGAATGCCTATGGACTTTAAATTGTCGTGATATTGATTGACTTTGTTAAAAGACATATCTTTTATGTATTCTAATATTTACTGTGTTTGACAAACGTCATTTACTATAACAAATTATGTTCCTCGAACTGTTCTGTATAAGAATAACAAGGTGTCGTGAAATTATACTTAATGCAATATGGAAGTTTTGCCAAATTTTGTATAATATACACAGTCAACAATGTGGTGGCTTAATGTGCAAATTGAGGACATAAAAAATTTACAGCTTAATATTTTTTTTCTTTTTTAACAAAATAAGTTTTTATATATCAGTAAACAGATACCAAAGCTAAAAAGGTAGAAACTATAAAAAAAAATCTAAAGTATCGAAAAACAGGCGATTCGAATGTTGACTTTAATTATTACATAGACACCAAAACCAGATCTTTTTAGTATTTACATATAGTTATTCATACGATATTCTGCTGCAGTTGTTTTGATGAGATTTCACTTCATTTCGTATCTTTCCACTAGTCACTGCACATTGTTCAAGCAAAATTCTCGGTTTGAATGCTAGAAGTGGAAATTGATGTTAAGTTTGCTTTTTCTTAATGCAAATCTTTTAAACTGATGTTAACAGTAATGTTTAAATACACCACAGTCGTTCCTGGATAATTTCCCCTTTGGAAATAACAAATTTTCCATAAACACACTCAGATGTTCCAGCAACCACTACAGAAGATCAACAAAAAAATAGATGTGCCAGAATTTAAGACCAAATATAAGTTACAAACAAGTGTATCAAAACAATAATTACTATGAAAGTCAGGCTTTAGTGCAGACTTTACTCACATAGATAAGAAAATACAAGCTCAATAAACAAGTCGTCGGGTCACATACCAATGAAAATGTGAACAAGACAATTGTGAATCTTAAATAATGATAATAGGTATAACGGGTAAATTACATTTAGAAAAAAAAATGTACACATCAAAAATCAAATGTGAAACGGTGATTTAAGTGACGTTGCTTAATTAATAGTATTTTTGTCATATAATTATGGTAAAAGTATGATTTCATGTATTATGTAAGGAAATCATTGTTCGTAAAACAATATACCATGTGGGATTTGTCTGCAGGCATATAATTTGTAACCTATAGACAAACAAATATACAGGTACTTTCAGTTATTTACCTTTGTGTTTGTTTTGTATAATTTACAAATTACTAACCTTATTAACAAATAATTATCCTTTGGAATTAATATATTTTGGTGGTAAATCCATAATCATATGGAAAAATCTACAAAAAAGGAAATTCCAAAATGGCGTCTATGTAAATCGTCTACTCAAAACAAGAATTACAACCGGAATTGTAATTTAAAAATGTATTGTGTAGCTTTTTTCAAATCATTGAATGCCTATGGACTTTAAATTGTAGTAAAATTGACTGATTTTTTTTTAAACAGACATATTGTTTAATGTGATTATTTTATTTACTATGTTTGATCACACACACACACACACACACACACATACACAGAATACTTTATAATTGTCCCCAGATATTTGGTTCATGTTTATAATCTAAATGGTTAAACTTGAAGTTAAAATAGACCGATTTTTTTCTCATAGCAATAAAATTACATAATTTCTCTATCTTCAGCTAATCGTAGCAAAAATATTTGGCTAATATCATATGGCGTCTGCCTAGAGCACGGAAAGGAATTAACAATATTAAAACTTGAGATTTGGAGGAAATGATACATAACGGGCTGTTCTGTATTAAAGTAAAATAGTGTCGCTAACGTGAAATTAAAGTAATATGGTTGTTTGACATATTCTTTATGAAATAAAGTCGATCATATATTGACTTTATGTAGATATACAATGCTCACAGTTGGAATAAAGCTTAAAACGAAATATTTGCTTTCTAAATTAGAGTACATACTCATGAAAAGTGGTTTTAATAAATATCGACAAAATCAATACCGAAGCTAAAATATCGGCAAAATCAATACCGAAGCCAGAATATCGGCAAAATCAATACCGAAGCAAAAATATCGGTAAAATCAATACCGAAGCAAAAATATCGACAAAATTAATACCGAAGCCAAAATATCGGCAAAATCAATACCGAAGCCAAAATATCGGCAAAATCAATACCGAAGCCAAAATATCGGCAAAAGCAATACCGAAGCAAAAATATCGGCAAAATCAATACCGAAGCTAAAAGACAGAAAACAGGTACTAGAATCAAAATTCTAGTAAAAACAAGGCCATTCGAATGAAACACAATTAGAGACAGCATTAAAAGATATAACAAATTAATATAAATGTACAATTAATATTTTATATAAATGAACGCATGCAAAAACTGAAAATATAATCAGGTCCTTTTGAAGGGTAAGCCTGATCTACTCTAGGCTTTGCATCCGTCACAATGCCAATGAAAAAAATTCTGGTTTTGAAAAAAAATAAAAAAAGATAACATGAAACGTCTACAATGTGTAAAATATGCAGTCATATGCTGCAATATACCAAGAAAAAAAAACAAATAAAAAACAAAGACAAACGTAAACCACGATAGAAATTCGGGACAGCCGGACTTGGTACCGGCATTACCAACAGTTGGGGTTTGCGAGCACTTAATATACTCTAGATGTACCAAAAATGTCTATTTTAATTTTCGAAAAAGAAACATTGTTACGATCTGTCAAATAGGTGACTGTCGTTAAAGTTCGTTAGTGATATTAACAACAATAGCTGAAAACACTTTTTTTTAATTATTTTTGGAGACAGTAATTTCGCAGTCTTTACAAAGTAGTTTTACATACTACACTCACTACAATTAGACATAAGTTGAAAATATAGACGCAATATGCAGAAGATTCAAGAATTTGATTAATTATTTTTTTACCCAACTAGCTCTTGTATGAATCTTTCTCGGAACAAATGAACCAATAAATCAGCTAAAAGTGACGCATAATTAGTGCCCATAGGTTTTCCTATTTTCTTACATTTTTTTTATATTCTTAAATTCTTGTCTCATGGACTTCGGTTCTTGTCAATTCTGCTCGATAACTTTATTTTTACCTCCATTCAATGAAAAATAACAAAATACCGAAGTTAATGTCAATTTCGATTCTGCATATGCGCATTTCGACAACCTATGTCTCTTCAGTGCAGATCAAATCAAAACATTTGGAAATTCTAATACCCAAAAATGTGATAGAGAACAAACTACCAATAAAGTCTAAGTAACAATGCCAAAATCAGCTAAGGACAGAGCTATGCGAGAGGGAGATAATCCTTAGGTTTTAACAAAATTTCGTAAAATATAGATATTGTTAGTTTTAAAATACAATCGGTTTTCGGGCAAGCTCAGAAGTTCTAGCTACTGGTTTGGTGAATACCCTCGGGGAATAACAGTCCAACAGCAGCCGGCGGCATCGTCCCAGTGGTAATAAATAACAAAATACCGAAGTTACTGTTAATTTAGATTCTGCATATGCGCATTTCGACAACCTGTGTCTCTACAGTGCAGATCAAATCAAAACATTTGGAAATTCTTATACCCAGAAAAGTGTAAAAACTGACAAAGACAAACTAACAATAAAGTCTAAATAGCAATGCGAAAATCAGCTAAGGACAGAGCTATGCGAAAGAGAGATACTCCTTAGGTTTTAACAAAGTTTCGTAAAATTTAGATATTGTAAGTTTTAAAATAAAATCGGTTTTCGGGCCAGCATCGAAGTACTGGCCACTGGGTTGGTGAAAACCCTCGGGGACAAACAGTCCACCAGCAATGGCATCGTCCCAGTGGTAATAAATAACAAAATACCGAAGTGACTGATAATTCAGATTCTGCATATGCGCATTTCGACAACTTATGTCTCTTCAGTGCAGATCAAATCAAAACATTTGGAAATCCTTATACCCAAAAATGTGTAAAATCTGATGAAGAACAAATTACTGTGAAAAATGATGGTCTTAAAAGTGGCCCTTATCGAGATGTAATTATAGAATCTAGACAGCAATTCCCGCTGTCCCCTTTATTGGTTTCAGTGAGTCAATACATATCAGCAGCAGGCTATTAAAGTCTATATTTATTAGTATGTTTATATGCTACACGACAAAGACCAAACATTATAGTACTCCAGACACCGTGTTAGGTTGGGGCCATTTCAACTTAAATCAAGCTTTCAATAAAACTCTCAGTTAAATAATTACTTTTTAATAACATTAGTGTAGTCATCTTGAGATAAATGTGTAGAATTTTGATGATGTATGTGAACTTTGGAATTATGATAAATATTGGAATATGAAAATATCCATTTTGCATTGTCTTTTGATTTATAAATATTTAATGTCACGTAAATAATTTTTGGCGTGTGAATACAATACCATATACAATAAATGTATATCATAGTTACTAAATACTGCGATGTTGTTATGATTTGAATGAAAAATAATCACGAAAATGTCAATTTTGTTAAAATATTATGGGATAGGGGCGAAAATGTTTGCATTTTGAATTCCTGTGACCACTTCTTGTACATTTACACAGTGATTAAAGATAGCCAACGTATACCTAAAGTCAACTTTATCGCACTCTGATTAATGTTTCAAAGTTGAGAAATTCAACTAGTAAACTTTAATTTTTTGTAAAATTCTGAAATGCTACAAATTTCCATTTTCACGAATGTCGGGCCAAATACTAAATTTTGCCCATATTTTGGCGTTAAAATTCAAATGAATGTCTAATGCATCATTTGGAAAGAAAGCAAACCATAAGCATGTTTTTTTTTCATTTGTATGTTAAACTAGGGAATTTTTGGAATTTCAAATATCACTTTGTTGGTTTAGGGGTAAAATTTTGGTATTAAGAATTACAATGATCACTCCTTATTTTTCTAAACAATGTATTAAGATAATTAATAGATAGCTTGAAACAATTTGTTGGTATATCTGCTGAAATATCCTGGATTTTACATATATAACGGTTAAACAGTGATTTTTTGACAAACCAGAAATGCTGGAAATTCCCTATTTTCATCAATTTAAGGCAAAACATTGGGTTTAAATCGACAAATGGCTGTTAAAGTACCAATATGCGATGTATTTCATGCAACAATATCATATATAATACACATTTTTCGTGATCTGGTTATTTTTATACGAACATATACAAAAATTGGAAATTTTTGGGGATAGGCGAATGTTATATGGATGGAAGAAGTTTATGTTGCTAAAAACTGTTATAATTTGTACAAGATGTAATGAACTATAATGACCTTTTATTTCATACCAATTATTTTATGAATTTGAACTAATACACAATGGGTTCTAAAAGCTATTGAACTTATACAATTTCTTGAAAAATCTTAAAAGTTCGTCAATATTTTAAAGCGGTAGGGGGTTGAGTTTTTTTAATGCTTTAGATATAGTTGGATGTCTGTAAAGTTTATCATTGTATGCCACTTTTTGATGGGGGAACAGGGGTGTGATAATACAGCCCGTGGACTATTACATATAATTTCTTTAAGGTGGTTGAATTCTATTCAATAGTTTCAGAATTATGGCCCAAAAATAACAATGCTAAGTGCTTGTGAAATATTTTTCGTCAGATCGAAATGAAATGTATGGCAAGCCAAAGTGGACAAAAATACATGATTTATTAATATAAACAATTATTAATCAATATTAGCAATTAATTGTCAATATTAACAATTCTTTATAAATATTCATAATTCATTTATTTTTATTTAGAAATGGAAAGGGAATGATAAATATGCATAGTTGAACTGTTAAAATTATTATATGAATTATTGATATTAATTAATGAAATATAAATACTTATAAGTGATTGGTTATTATTAATAAATGAATCATAAATATTTAATAAAGGGAATTAATATATAAATATCTATAGTTGAATTGTAAATATTAATAAATGAATTGTCAATTTTAATAAAGGGAATTAATATATAAATATTTATAGTTGAATTGTAAATATTAATAAATGAATTGTAAATTTTAATAAATGAATTAAAAATAGATAAAAAGATTTATTAATATTAATCAATAAATTATAAATATTTATAAATGGATTCTAAATTTTAAGAAACAAGCAAGAATCATAAATATTAATAAATCAATTATTCATAATTGATTTATTAATATTAAAAATTGATTAATTCATATTTAAAATTCAATTGTTTATATTTATAATTCATTTATAAATATTATAAATGAAATTGTTAATATTAATAGATGTTTTATTAATTTTTATAATTAAATTATTAATATTTATTGACAAATATTATATTAAAAAATGAATAATGGCTTTCCATATAATTTGATTTTGATGCTGCTGATGAGATGTTACTCCTAGAAACAGTTGAACAGCATAACGAAATCTATTGTTATATGCAACTTCGATATTTTTTATATTTTGATTCATTGGGCCGATGCCAATGCTGCTGGACCAGAGGTCCGCGAGGGTATTCACCAGTCCAATAGTCAGACTTGTCTGATATAAAAATTTTACCTTGCGTGTTATAGAAATTTACAGTTTTTATCAAAATTCTAACCCCTTAAAAATACTAAGGCTTCATTCCGTGTATGGCACTCGGTAGATATCCTTGGTACTGGATTTGGCTTCCTATTTCGATATTTTTGGAAATGAGTACTTCTTTTTTGACTACTTTTGGATCATGGTTTCCATATTATTTGATTTTAATGCTGCTGATAAGAGGTTACTCCTTTAAACACGTATTCAGCATAACGAATTCTATTGTTTTATATGCAACTTCGGTATTTTTTTGTATTATAGATATTTGTAATTAATTGTTATTATTGATAAATCAGCCATTTTTCTTTACTTTGCCTTGCAATAGAAATGAGCATCTCCATACATCCTTCCAACACAATGTTGGTTAAATTTGATAAAACCGTATATATAAGAGCAGATAATGAAAATGATGGTTTTCATATAGAACATGATTAACGACGGACGCCAAGTGACAGCATGAGGTCAGGTCAGCTAAAAGAGATTGTAATGAAGCGGGGTTGAAAGAGATGAAAGAGGAGGGTATTGTCATGGTTGAGACAAATGAAATAATAAAGGAAATACCATCAGTAACGACCGAAAAATCAGAAGAAAAGGTATTTTTTCAGGTGATCCTTACTTATGTACACTGACGGGTTGAACTCGTCAAAAAAGGCACACTAGAGTTCAGGCAAACCATAACAACGTATCATAGCTTAAAGGTCATAACGAACAACATAAGGAACGAAAATAGATAGCTTCGAGTTCTGGTTATTTTTTTTAGACTGACGGTTCGGTTGTCATTTACTTTGAAAAGGATGAAAACCTTGGATAAAAAAAACTCAATGGACAATGACTTGCGTGATTTACCATTAGATGTACTATCAAAGTAGGTCCCTTTACTTATTCTACAACCAAGTTTCATGTGAAAAAAAGCGATAAGTATTTTTTACCAAAATACATTTATTCCACTACTGCTGTTTACAATCCATCTAAGACTGTATCATTTACCTCACTTGCCCTTAATGTTCATTTTAGTAGGAATTATGAAGATATGTTTGTACAATCTATTCTAAATAACAACATGGATTTTTATTTCAAAGAGCTTTATCAAATATAATACGCTAGATACTTGAAAAATAAGTCCTCAGCATGGTAATTTAAGAAATGAACCGACTGTCCGTACACTTTAACAGTACTGTCAATAAATGCAATATCATATATCCTTTTTTGTAAATATGGCGACAACATTCATGGGCTTTCCTTTCAAATAAAAAGATTATTAATTCTGAATATATTTGTATATTGTGTATTCAGTATATAAATATTTGAAAGACATCCGACATCTGTCACGGACGTTACACTCCAGATCAGGCCAAAACCGGCAATGTTAACTCCATTGTTACTTGTTAATTGATCACCATTTGAATTATTCCTCTTTGCTTACAAATACATGCATTTAGCAAGGATATCAACGATGTTCACTATAAGAATATCGTACAAGTTTTGTATCATCTGCGTCCTTCCCCATGCTATAATTTCATAACAAAGCTAATTGGGAAGGGTCATGGGTGTGGGGAGATAACTCTGTTTTTCACTTTTCTAATACTTAAATAGATAAACAGAATCCTGGCGATAGGTATTATTAAAATTGTATTTTTTTTCACACTTCAAATAAATATTCATTTCATGATAAGCTTAAGTCATTACTTTGGGATTTAATACATCAGTCTTTCTGTAAAAAAAGGGTGAAAGAATATTTTCATATTAAGTGATAGGTAAATATGAGGCCTATTTTGTTAAACATCACACTGATTCAAACAAAAAGTATACAAATCGCAATGTTTTAATTCTTGATTGATAACATATTTGTAGAATTCGGAGGACAAGTTTTCCAGCAGACAATAGGGATACCTATGGGGACTAATTGTGCGCCACTTTTAGCAGATTTGATTCATTAATCGTATGAAGCCAGGCTAATACAGAGGCTAGTTCAGAAAAAGACAATAAGCTAGCCAAGTCCTTTAATTTCAGCTTCCGTTATATAGATGATTTTCATTCATTAAACAATCCTCAGTTTATGGATAATCTTCATCTTATATACCCAAATGAACTCGAAATTAAAGAGACAACTGATACACCATTATCAGCATTTAGCATACCTGGACCTATAGACTGACAACTCTGGACGTCTGAAAACTAAACTTTACGACAAGCGTGATGATTTCGACTTTCTGATAGTGAAGTTCCCGTTTTTAAGCAGTAATATTCCCACAACTACGGCATACGGCGTGTACATTTTACAACGCATTCGCTTTTGCCATGCTAGTAGTTTGTACAGAGATTTCATCAACAGAGCGAAATAATTGTCTCAAAAACTTATACATCAAGGGTATATTCAGTCATTGTTGCAATTGTCACTGCAGATCTTTTACGGTCGTCACCACGATTTGACAGACCGTTATTTCACAAATGAGAATAGATATCTTTGGGTAGATCTACAGTTTATAACCGGACTGACCTACACCGACTGTGACAAAACCGGACTTGGTAGAGATGTATGCTCTTTATTTTTCTTAGATATGGTGTACTTGTACATGAGATAATATCTCATATGTACACTTTCTTCAATTACTATAATCTAAATTTATGTAAATTCTAAAACCGAAGGATTAACTCCCTCCATCATAGTTTTGTCCTGAGCTATATTTGGTATTACTTATTCGGATTTCGTTTGGACTATACATTTGAAACGTTTTTTGAAATTATGGATTTCCTTTGTTTGGGTTCTAGTGCTGCTGATGAGGAATAAATTTCCGAAATGGCCATACAGCTCATTAAAATTATTGCAGTTGGAGTTAACATATGTGTTATGGTCTCATGTTCATTTACTCCATATCCTTTCGTAAAATATTTTTCACTGGCAGTGTGACGGGTGCCATGCGTGGAGCTGATCGTGCTTACCCTTCCGGAGCACCTGATGATTGCTCAGTTTTTATAGGGGTCCACACTGCTAGTGCTTTAATTGTTTGGCGTTCTTCTTCATTTTTTTTTTTCATACTGTTCAATTCGCGTTGGATGTGAATTGCCGTGATTTTGAATTTATGATTTAGGAATTCCCTATTCCTCGTTCTTGCTTTGGTATTCGTGTGCCGATTTATTCGTTATGAAAACAACCACCTAGCATCCAGTTATTTATAACGAATGAATTTACTCCACATTTTTTCGATGATATCAAAAAATAATTTGTTAGTTAAAGTCTGATTTCTTGCAAGGAAGGTAATTTCAAGCATAGATGCGGCGTTTAATTTAGACAAAAATGGAACGGTAGAATTTTCTAAAATTTTCAATATATCTTTCACGAACTAGTTTATATTCTCAGTTTTTGGTGAAAATAAAACGACCCAAGTTTTTTTGTACAAGAAGTGTTTAATACTGATTAAAATAGATAAAATTTTCAGTCTATACTGTCCAGAACTCCCATGTATTTCAGTTCAAATTTAAAATCGTTATTCATACTTTTCACATATGTTCATACTACAGAATCTTGTATTTGAGATAATTTTATATCCAATACAATTTTAATTAGAGCTAATTTTATGCACAAAAATGAATTCCTGAACGGATCAAATAATATGCGGAAACAGGATATCTGTGATGACCACTAGACAGAAAACGAGACGCTAAAATGTTGGAAATTGCTTAAAGTCTACATGAACATATGTAGTTTCAATATTGAAAATATTATAAAAAAATTTTTAGGCTTACTGTAAAAAAAATGCAATTGAACACGTTCATTTTTCTTTGCTTAAAATTATTTTGTTTATATTTTACCGCCAAGGATGTTTCAAAAATTGAATGAGCACTTTATATATCCTTTGCTACTAGATATTTTACGAAAGGATATGGAGTAAATGAACATGAGATCATAACACATATGTTAACTTTATATTGGAGTATTTAATCATAATAAAATTTTAACAATGCATGAAATTGATCTCATACTTCAAATTTAACAGTTCCACATCCTTTTTAAAGTTCAAACGACAATAGATTGATAGATTTTATGATTATGTTGTTACATCATTAAATTTAACACTATACAAAAATATGCTCGGGAGGTACCAACTTTTAGCATTCAATCACTGATAAACACAGAGATGTCTAAGCTTATTAATAGCATGGCGTAGACTCTCCGGGAGTATATAAAGCGGTGAATGTCGGTACGAGCGTTTTCATTCATTTCTGTAACGTCTAAGTGAAAAGATCTGTAGGTGTAGATAATTGTTAATTGTTTTGAAACCTGGTTGACTGGTTGGCAACAGAAGTTGAGTAGTTGAAGGCGTCCAGGGTACTACATACAGTTTGTGTTATTTTAAACGGACCCAAACACTGTAAATTAAGTATTGACAGGTCACACTGGTTTCCCGATACCGTCTGTGCCGAAACCGTACAGACAGTCTGTGCGTTCTCGGACAAGTCAGAGACGGCACATTGATTCCTTACAATAACACAAAAACACAATGGGAAAATGTTATAAGCATAGACATAAATTAATTTGACAGGGTTTTGCGGAGTTCAGCTCCTAACCAATGCAGTAAGGACCACTGATCAGCCCATACCTTGATCAAGTTGAAAGCATAGTGTTTAGTCAAAAATTCTGAAAACGTGGTTGTTAGATTTTCTCTATACACTTTCATATACTGTTGTTTTTGGGGTATCAATTTTCGTGGATTTCGTGGTTGGCTTAAACCACGAAATAAAGTTTCTAACGAAATGTATATTTTCCCTAGTGTTCTATCGCACAGAATTTAAAACTCCGAATTTAAGTACCCATGAAATAGTGATATTTATGAAAACTACGAAAATTGGTGTCCACGAATAAAACATCATCCAAGAATAACTGACAAATCCAGGAAAAACTGATACGGACCCAGAATAGGTTATAGATAACAGGTATTCACGCTCGGTTTTGCGGCAGCAGGTGGGAATTGTCATCTCGAAGCCTGTTTATAACGAATAAACAATGAATAGAGGTACAAAGTACATTTATGATCCTGATCGTGAGGATGTAGACGAAGAACAACTCAGACTGGAGATGGGTAATTTGAATGACGAAATCAATAGATATTCAACACCATACACAGCAAGCCAGTCCTGATGGTCTTAATCGGGCTTCGGAACTACCGATCATCCAAAAAAGCGTAGTCAGGTTCAACATTTAAGATTTGACGAGGATGTCGACTTTTTATTGATTATGAGGATGAGGACAGGGATGACTATGGAGATGATGATGATGTACAAGTCAGATCGTATGAAGGTATGGGAGCTAGGCCGAAACAGTAGCTAACTACGACAGTCTCAGTCCGTGATACAGGACCAGAATCTAGACAGTATTCAAGACAAGTAGATGATAGAAATGTCACTCAGAGGCGTTCAGTGACTAAAGCTACGAAACAGGTTCCAAACAGACAGAGAGAGAAAAGGGTCCAATGATAAACCAAAAGATGATAATTCTGGCAGGTACAAGAAAATTAAATGCATCCTGCGACATGTAATGGTAAAGCTTCATGGAAAGGCTATGCTAGACGTACATAAAGAAAAAAAGTTTTAAAAGAACGAAAGCCATTTACAAATAACGACAGTACAAGTAGGCCTTATGTCAGAGTCCTAAATCTAAACCTCTGTCAAAAATTAAATGTTATCCTTGTGGCGAGTATGGGTATAAACATTTCAAATGTAAAAAATATCCCTTTAAAGGGAAAGATAGCCATAAAAATCCAAAAAATAAAGAGAAAGGTGAAACTATTAAAAAACTAGTAAAGATAAGACTGGTAAGAGTGGGGTACATAGGTTAACTCCTGAAGCTGCCATGTTCATACAAGTCAAGATACACAGACATGCTGTAAACATGTTAATTGACACTGGTGCCACCGTTTCAGTTATAAGTTCAGTTGTTTTTCAGATAATCTCTAGTCTTCCAGATTTAATGCCATCAGGGCAAGACAATCAATCACAGGCAAAGCTGAATTGGACATAGAAATACGTACTTCAAATTTTAATAATATTTCTTTGGTGTCTGATATAAGCGTAGACGGCATACTTGGTTTAAGGGCAAACGGGGCAAACCTTGATCTAGCCAATGAGAGGCCTTTCATACAAGATCAAGAAATCAAACTAAAGGTACAGGGTTTCATTGGCTGTTTTCGGGTAATTGTATCATAAACTGATGTTTTACCACCCCGCAGTGAAGTAATTATCAACGGGAAGGTCGAAAATTCTGAAAGGGTAAATTTTGGAGTTGTTATTTTTGAGCCCACTGATGACCTTAGAAAATCTGAAAAAGCCTTAGTTAGAAGGGATTTCCATAGCAGCAAAAAAAACTGTTTCCTTTCGGCTTATGAATGTTTCTCCCGAAACTCATACTGTATAGAAAGGGACAATAGTGGCTAAAATGAGCCCAATTGAACAAATTTCAGATTTTTGTTCAAATGAAGTTAAACGACAACAACCGGCTGAAGCGGTTCCAGACCATTTAAAAGACTTGTTAGGAAGAAGAATTGCAAACCTTTCTGGAGAACAATCTAAACAAATAAAAACATCACTACAAAAGTTTTCGGGCATATTTTCAAAACATGACAAGGATTTCGGTAGAACTAATGTTATTAAACATACTGTTGAAAATGCTAAGCCAACAAGAGAGCCACGCCTGCAGTGTTCCACATTACCTTCAGTCTGAATATGGCAAAGCCTTTGAAATTGTGTTAGAAAAGAAGGTAAAAGAACCGTCCATCAGTCCCTGGCTATCACAATGACAACTCAGAGGAAACCAATTGAAGTAAAGCCATGACTGCCAACTGTATAAGACATGAATGACTGCCTACTGTATAAGATGGAGTTTGATTATGAAGATATCTTGAAAAATCACCTCCTGATGTGCAGCAGGGAAAAGGCTGATATCACATGTGATATTCTCCACAAGAAATTCAAACAAGAGGAGTATAAAAAGCGTAATAAGAAAAGAGAACACGGTCAGCAGGCATAAAAAAGTTATCGAAGTAGGAAAGAGTGTGGCTAAAGAGGTGCCAAGTCCTACAGAAGAAAGGGCCAATAACACAAAAACACATTGGGAAAATGTTTTAAGCTTGGAAATAAATTAATTTGACAGGGTTTTGCGGAGTTCAGCTCCTCACTTATGCAGTAAGGGCCATTGATCAGACCATACCTTGATCAAGTTGAAAGCATAGTGTTTAATCAAAAATTCTGAAAACGTGGTTGTTAGATTTTCTCTATACACTTTCATATACTGTTGTTTGTTGGGTTTCGATTTTCATGGATTTCGTGGTTGGCTTAAACCACGAAATTAAGTTTCCAACGAAATGTATATTTTCCCTAGTGTTATATCGCACAGAATTTAAAACCACGAATTTAAGTACCCATGAAATAGTGATATTTATGAAAATCACGAAAATTGATGTCCACGAATAAAATTTCATCCACAGTAACTGACAAATCCAGGAAAAATTGGTACGGACCCAGAAAAGGTTATAGATAACAGGTATCCCCGCTCGGTTTGGCGGCAGCAGGTGGGATTTGTCATCTCGAAACCTGTTTTTAACGAATAAACAATGAATAGAGGTACAAAGTACATTTATGATCCTGATCGTGAGGATGTAGACGAAGAACAACTCAGAGGGGAGATGGGTAATTTGAATGACGAAATTAATAGATATTCAACACCATACACAGCAAGCCAGTCCTGATGGTCTTAATCGGGCTTCGGAACTACCGATCATCCAAAAAGGCGTAGTCAGGTTCAATATTCAAGATTTGACGAGGATGTCGACTTTTTATTGATTGTGAGGATGAGGACAGGGATGACTATGGAGATGATGATGATGTACAAGTCAGATTGTATGAAGGTATGGGAGCTAGGCCGAAACAGTAGCTAACTACGACAGT
>MJUU01072987.1:0-13911 GCA_002080025.1 Modiolus philippinarum
TCGTCCTGATAAAGCTGAAATATTGCTCATTGGACGTTAAACTCTAACTAATCAATCAATCAAAAGAAAACCTGTTTCGAAGTTTGGTTCTAATTTGAAAGGGACACAAAAGGAACATTGTTGAAGTTTGGTTTTAATTCAAAAGGACCATCATAGATAATGTTGTTTTTAACAATTTAAAAATGACCATAAAATAAAAATTTTGTTAATGTTTGGTTCCAATTTGAGAGGGGCACAAGAAGAGGGGCGGAAGGACTTTTTGCGGGACGTCGGGATCAGCCATTTAATTCATCGGGAATTCGGGATTAACGCGTAAAGGGATCCGGGATTTGCGTTGTCTTTTTTCGGGAATCGGGATTGATTTTTTTCGGGAATACGGGATTTGACAGTTATTTCTTCGGATTCCGGAACCATACCCCCTCTTACCCACCCTCAAAGAACAATAGTGGCAATGTTTTGCTCTTGTTTGCAAGAACCTCAACAAGACAAATGTTTCTTAATTTGGTTCAAATTTGAAATGGACAAAAAAAATACAATTGTGTTCCAGTTTGGTTTTATTTTAAAGGCACTACCAAAAAACAATTAGAAATATTCTAAGTTGAAAGAACCACAAAGGACAACTGCGTCTAAGTTTTGAATTTTAAAAGAAAAGGTTTGGTTCCAATTTGAGAGTGACAATTGTGTATATGTTCGGTCCCTATTTGAAAGTTACCACAAATGGATAATATTCAAAGTTTGGTTATAATTTGAAAGGGATGACAAAGGACCATTGTTGCAGTTTTGTAGGAACAGTAAAGTATAATTTTGTCTTAGTTGGGTCCCAATTTGAATTTGACTCAGTTTGGTCCCAATGGAAAAAGTTACCATTAAGGACTATTGGGTCCAAGTTTGGTTCTTGTTCGAAATTGATCTTCAAAGGACAAATGCTTCTTAAGTTCCTATATAAAACTGACCACCAAAAAAGAACATTCTCTCAAGTTTTGTTCCTCTTTGAAAGGGACCTCAAAAGAACTAATGTTTGTTAGTTTGGGTTCAACTTGAAATGTATCAGTAAAATGCAAATGTGTCAATATACATCGGCGAACGAATACCGAAGCAAGAACGAGGAAAGAGAAAATTCTAAAATCATAAATCATTTTAAGACCACAACAGGAACAAGTGTGTAAGTTTGATTGCAAGTTGAAAGGATTATCAAAGAAGAACTATTGTCTCTCAGTTTTCAATTTTAAAAAGAACTGTTGATGAGTTGAGTCCAATCTGATTGACCACCAAAGAAAAATTGTGTCAAAGTTTGGTTCCTGTTTGACCTTCAAATGACAATTGTTTCTTAGTTTGGTTTCCTTTGAAAAGAACAACAAATAGATTTTTTCAAAGTTTGGATCGAATTTGAAATGGACCTCAAAGGGACAAATGATGCTAAATTTGGAACTTATTTGAAAGGGACCACCAAAGGACAAAAATTCTTTCTTGTCTGTCTTGTTCTTTTTTAAAGGGACTACACAATGTGAAATTGTTTCGAACTTTGGTTCTAATTTTAAAGGGACCACAAAAGGAAAAAGGTTTAGAAGTTTGGTTCTTGTTTGAAATGGATTAAAAAAAATGTTTTTAACTTTTGTTCTGATTTGAATGCTACTACAAAAGGAAAATTATTTCTAACTGGTTCCAATAAGAAATGTAACAAAAATACAACTGTGTCCAAATTTGGTTCCTTTTTTGAAAAAGACCACCAAAGAATAATTGTGTCTATGTAAAATTCCAACCACCAAATGATAATTGTGTCTGCATTTGAATTTTAAATGGAAATGTTGCTAAGTTCGGGTCCAATTTGAATGTGACATCCCAAGGACAATGGTGTCCAAGTTTGGTTTCTTTTTCAAAGTAACCCCCAAAGGACAATTGTTTTTTGGATGATTTTGATGTGAAAGGACCATAAAAGGAAAATCGTTTCGAAGTTTGGTTCTCATTTGAAAGCGGTCACAAAGGAAAAATTGTTGAAATTTGGTTCCAACTGAACAGGAAAGCTTCTAAGAAAGGAAATTGGTTAGAAGTTTGGTTCTTGTTTGAAATGGAATTGTTTTCAACTCTGCTTCTGATTTGAATGGGACTACAAAAGGAAAATTATTTCTAACTGGTTCCAATAAGAAATGTAACAAAAATACAACTGTGTCCAAATTTGGTTCCTTTTTTGAAAAAGACCACCAAAGAACAATTGCGTCTATGTAAAATTCCAACCACCAAAATGACAATTTTGTTTACATTTTTAATTTTAAATTGAAATGTTGCTAAGTTTGGGTCCAATTTAAATGAGACATCCAAAGGACAATGGTGTCCAAGTAAGTAACCCCCAAAGGACAATTGTTTCTTGGTTGGTGTTGATGTGAAAGGGCCATAAAAGGAAAATCGTTTCCAAGTTTGGTTCTTATTTGAAAGCGGTCACAAAGGAAAAATTGTTGAAATTTGGTTCCAATTGAACAGGACAAACAAGGATAATGTTGCTTCTAAGTTTTGTTCTAATTTGAAAGGTACGTCAAAAGGATAAAAAGTTTCAAAGTTTGATTGTAATTTGAAAGGGACCGTCAAAAGTCTTTTTTTCCCAGTCTTGTTCTTTTTTAAGGGACTATCAAAGGACACTTGTTTCTAAGTTTGGTTCTATCTGAAAGGGACCAAAAAATGAACGGTTGTCGAAGTTTGGTTCCAATTTGAAATGTACCACTAGAGGACAAATGTTTCTTCGTTTGGTACTTATTCGAAAAGTGACCCCCGAATGACTATTGTGTCCAAGTTATTGTCTTCTGAAATAATTGTTTCTTGTTTAGGTTCCATGTTTGCTCTCTATATATTTCAATTATGGTGTATTAATTATCTAGGTTTGGTGCTTATATTAGTTATCTAGGTTTGGTGCTCATATTAGTTATCTAGGTTTGGTGCTTATATTAGTTATCTAGGTTTGGTCCTTATATTAGTTATGTGGTGTTTGATCTTGAGAGAAATGAGAGTTGGGTCGAATTTTGAAGTGACCATAAAAGGACAACTGTGTCCAATTTTGGTTGCTATATTACTGTTAGGGGACGACCATTTGATTCGAGGGGGGGCTGGCAGATTTTGTAAATAAATATTCTGTCCCTGAAAAAGTTGGAAATAAATAATCTGGCCTGCACATCCAAGAAAATAAATAATCTGACCTTAGATTTATTGGTACGATAGGATTATGTTATTGAAAATAAAAATTTTCGCTGCAAAGCGGCGAAAAATAAATATTCTAGCCCGCAAAATTTTGAAAATAAATAATGTGGCTCGACCAAATTTGCCAGGCCCCCCCTCAGATTCAAATGGTCGTCCCCCTATGGAGTACTTGTTCTTGATAGAGATGTATCACCAGAGGACAAATGTAAAACTCAAGATCTGAGATGATTTGGGCCGAATTTGAGTCGAATAACCATGTATTGAGGAGACATTGTCTTATGTGCATTTACTCCATATCCTTGTATTGTTTATTCAATCTGAAAGCGACCAGCAAAAGACAATTATTTCTAAGTTTTGGTCATATTTGAAATGGACCACAAAAGGACAATTGTGTCTCAGTTTGGTTCTAGTTTGGAAAGGCCACCAATGTCAATTGTTTAGTTAGAAATGACATCACTGAAGGTATAGTTGCCACCGTTGATTTCCTATATTTGGTCAGATGTGCGGACTCCTCTGTATTTTTCCATATCATAACATGTAAAATATTTTGCCCATGAACATCTACCTTCCATGTTATATTTGTGTAATTTTAAGGAATTTCAAACAAAATTTCAATAAGTTGGCTTTTTTCCGTCACTATATTTTCAAGACTTGCAAATTTCTTTACAAAGCCTACCAGAAACCTAGAAAATGGACATTTACCACCAAATTTTTCATTGCTCGTTCCTTAAGTGCATGATTCTATTTTTGTCAACCCTTCACAGAGTCCTACAATAGATTTTTCACTGGCAGTGTGATGGGTGCCACAAAAGTGGAGGAGATTATGCTTACGCTTCTGGAGAACCTGATGATCCTTTTAAATTTATGTAGGGGTTCACACTGCTAGTGCTTTAGTTTTTCTAAGCACATACAGATTAACAACAGGGGCTCAAATAAAAACCAAGGGTGAGATCAGGTGCATCGGTAGATTAAGCATCTGCTGCTTCTTATTATATATATATATACATATCTATATTTTTTATTCATTTTTTATTCATTTTTTTATTTTATTGTTATTTCCACTTTGTGCAAATTTCTAAAAAATCGCAATTTCGTTGGGCTGTACCAGTTTTGATTTGTGTTAACACGGATGCATTACTCTATACTATAGTTTTCAATCTTGTATGTTGTCAGTCAGTTTATGTTGTATAAATGTATTTGTCATGCCCCANGTGGGCCTATTCCATTAAAAAGGATGTACCAGGGTCGGAAGGCAGAAAATGAAAATTCTTGTGGGTTCTTGTTGATTTTATATCT
Organism: Modiolus philippinarum; assembly: GCA_002080025.1. Taxonomy (NCBI): domain Eukaryota; kingdom Metazoa; phylum Mollusca; class Bivalvia; order Mytilida; family Modiolidae; genus Modiolus; species Modiolus philippinarum. The sequence goes on from MJUU01072987.1 coordinate 4,480, forward strand.
TACTGCTATACTGATATTTGTCCATTCCCCTTGGTTGTGGGGGTAGTAGAAAATTGCCTTCAGACCCTGGTACATGCATTTTAATGGAAAAGCCCTTATTAGACCTGTCTTGAACTGTCAACTCCAGAAGTAAACTCAAAATGGTGCTGGGGACCGTTTTGAACTTACTATGAGTTATAAAAAAAGCTCATTGTTGAAGGCGTCATGATGATTTGAAGATGAAAAACAATAATAAAAGCATTAATCCATTGCTTGAATCTTCTATGTATTTGTACAGACTTCGTCTCATGTGCTTTAACTACACAACCTTTATAGATTATATTCTACTGCAGTTGTTTTAAATCTATAGATATGACAAAAAGAATCATTATTTACATTTTATTATCAAAATACTGTTTTTATTATTTACCGGTAATCATTACAATATTATACATACAAAAATTACACATATTTTATTACTAGTCAAGCATAGAGGTAAAATCATACGACAAAAAAAAATACATATAATATCTGAAGAAAAATTTACAAGGAGAAAAAAGCCTCATAATTTAATATCTGTAAAATTATGAAATGTCATTGTCTAAAATATACAACATACAATGTATTATTTACTGTCACTTCAAGATGAAGAACAGCAATACAACATATAGTACATTCCATCATATAGTCACTTTTGGGACCAGGGAAAATATTGGCGGCAAGTGAGGGTGGCGATATATCCAGGCAATGAATTACATAGAAATCATGTGGCGATATATCCTGGCAATGAATTACTTAGAAACCATGTAACTTTTGAAAAATGGACTTTAAAATGGTTGCCATAATTGAGGGAAAAAGGGGGGGGGGGGGTAAAATAGGGTGCACTGTAGGGTGCACTGTACTATGTAGATCAAGTTTTCAAAATATATTTTCCAACCAACTGGAACCATACCATCAAAGCTCAAAAACCATTGGAGTTATATCTCCCTATTTGTAATCTCAGATACTCAAGGGTAAAATTTCAATATTTCTTTGATGAGGCTTACATACAGAGTCAGAGTAACATTAAAGTCTTACCTGGGTGTCTAAGATTTCTAATTCTTCCGTAAATGGTTGTTTTCCGTGTAAGACAGCCCATAGAAGACAAGGTCGCGTGAAGCTGACTTACACTGGTAAAAGTCCAATCTAACGTTCCGATTTGATCGACGTCATAATTGTTACCATAACAATTCCACGAATTATTTGACGTCACAGTTGGAAAATCTACAAGAAATGGCAAGTTTTACTTTCCTTTGGTTTGTACATTGTATTTTATGGAAGAAATAGCTTCATACACTCGACTAAAATTAAAGATTGGGATATCTTCCATTTGTGTGAGAAATTCTTCGTCTTTTTCCCTCGTTACACTCGGGAAAAGACTGAATTTCTCACACCCGTGGAAGATATCCCTCATCTTTTATATGGTCTCGTATAAGATACTATTAATCTTTCATTTTCAAAAGAGTTTGATTTTTCTTTCTCATAATTGTAAGGAAAAATACCATTTCTGTACCACCATGCTATAGTTGACGGCCCCCATGCTTAAGCAACTTACAATGACAATGTATTTTCTCACATGAAATTCTAGAGACAAGGATATCTCAAAGAGCTGAAAATAGGTACTGGCTTTTCCCAAATGTGAGAATCTACAATCTCTCTCCTCACACTGACCTATATCATTTTATCCTGGAGCTGAAGGCTTTGTTTTTAATTATTCTATTGGATGCTAGAATCGTTTATTTTTTTTCCTCCAAATTCACTTTTGTCCTGTTTCATGTCAGTTTATGAGAGGGGGCCGATGAGTTTATTTCGTTCTCCTTGATCGGGGATTTCACTTCCCTGTGATTCGTTTTCCATTTCATTAATTTGTGGTGAATCGTTATTAGAACTTTGTTTGATCCGTGATTGACAAAATGAATTTCCCGTGAACTGTGATCAGTCGAATAATTTTTTCGTGATTCATGATGAGACCCCCCCCCACCCTTCATCGGGCCCCTCTTATGACAGTCCAACTTTGATGGCTCAGGTCTAAAATTAAAAAGTTATAGCTAACAGGGTCCTTTAGGTATAGACGTCAAATTATATTTAAATTCAAACAAAGGAACTAAATAAATTTATTTGGCTGAAATTACTTCTTTTTCAATTTTCTAACAAAAAAATCACATTCAACTCAAATCCTTGTTATTTTAAAATTGACCTGCAAACATCCTTAAGCAATACATCGGCAAACAAATACCAAAGCAATAATAATGAAAAGAGGAACTCCAAAATCACGGCAATTCATATCCAACATGAATTGAGATAACATGACAAAGACAAAACAAACAAAAATGAACAAGAACACTACAAAACTAAAGCATTAGTAGTGTGAACCCCTACAACAACTGAGGTATCATTAGTTTTAACTTGTTTTGATGTGAGGCAACAACTATAATTCCTTGATGAAATCACCTCTGTATCTACAACAATAATTCCTTGATGAAATCACCTCTGTATCTACAACAATAATTCCTTGATGAAATCACCTCTGTATCTACAACAATAATTCCTAGATGAAATCACCTCTGTATCTACAACAATAATTCCTTGATGAAATCACCTCTCTATCTACAATAGAACTGTGCTCGAGACTGTACTGTCTAGGTTAATTAGTGAAAAGTACTGTTTTTAAATACATTATTAAGTGTTAGTATAATATGCGCAGCACAAATGTTATGAACTGGTTTGGAATAGTATACATATTTTTATATACTGCTTCCCATTGGTACTTGATGGGGTTTAAGCAGGAAGCAGGTTTGGAATTTATAAGTAAACGGGAAACGGGATCACGGCAAAAAGTACAAACGAAATTTGAAAGAGTGTAGAGCAGGGAACGCTGAAAGATCCCTGTAAACCAGGAAATGAGAGGTTGTTTAAGAGTCTTTGTAAAATGTTTTCAAGCAAATGAAACAAGAAATCTGAGAAATAAAGACGTGACTTTGGAAAAGGCTGGGACCTCCATTTGTGACATGTGATGTGTTCGATATGAACCCTGGTAATCACCTATAATCTACTCATAATACTTAAATAACAGCAGCATCAAAATGAACAGAAAAATCATGTCACATATATACAAGTATAGATTCTGATTCGGTTAGAAATTGTTTAAAATATTTCATCATTAGAGATATATATTTCTCTAATTTCTGTCCCGTTTTCACGTTTCCTGAACAGTTGGAGAAATACGTTTCTCCTCTCTAGAGAGAATGTTGTTCTCGGCAAGTGATTGGATGAAATTCAATTATGTTGTCAAATATGTTTGCCATTTTCCGACTTGACCATTGTGACGTCATGAAAAAAGGCGACAATGCCTGATGACGTCACGCTTAAGGAACATATTTATTTCGGATAATCAGAAAAGGGGGGTCATATTTTTGTCCAAAATCTCCTTTAAATCATTAGAGAAATAAAATCCACAATTGTATCTCGTGAGAAACGACATTTCTACACTCTCGATAGTTAAATTTTCAAATATTTGAAAATTTAACTATCTCTAGTGTAGAAATGTCGTTTCTCTCTCGATGCAATTGTGGATTCTATATTTCTCTAATTTCTAGCAAATTTAACCAACGCCTGACCCGTGTGATATTAATGTTTCTCATCGCTAGTGAGAGAACAACTCGCATGGAATTTACCACAAATCTATTCGGAACATAATCCTCTGTGTTTCACATTATGTCATTAGAGAAACATTTTCTAAAACTTAAACACATTAATTATGAGATTTCTAACATCTTGTTAAATAAATTTTAAAATGTTTAAAAACTCGGCAAGCCTCGTTTTCAAACATTTGCAAAATTTATTTAACTCAATGTGAGAAATTTCACAATCAACTTAGTTCTCATTGTATAAACTATATTTCTGCAATTCTTAGCGTGTTAACTCAGTTGGTTAAAGATATGTATTATTCTAAGCAGTTGGTTAAAGAGCATGTGACAATTAAATCAACAGGCATTGATTAAAATTTTGCGAGAGATTTCACAACATTTTAGATTTTTGGCATTTTACACTCATTTCATGCAGAAAAAATTTCTCATTCAGCTAGGTTGTGAGAAAAAATATTCCTTCCCTCTCGATAGTAAAATGGCAATTTTAACTTTCTCGCTAAAGCTGGCAAGTTGAAAATCAAAATGTTACTATCTCGAGGGAAGAAGAATTTTTAACTCACTCGTACCTGAAGGAGAAACTATATCTATCAACTAGTCTTTGGGCCATCACATCTCATACATCATGACATTCTAACTACAAGGTCACTTCTACCTTTACATACCAAATGACTCATAAATATATATTTACATACATGAATATGTATAATATTAATGAATATTCATTATTTACAAAATAAATATATTATTTACATTGTCATGCATACATTCATAAAAATAACAACTGATAATGATTCATTAACATGTGATTCTTTCTAAAAAGCATTGTAAAAATGCATATTCATAATTACATGTAATCTATATACTAATGCATATTCATGATTGTTGTGACATGATTTACATTTGAATAGAATTTCATATTCAAATTGCATCTTGATCAATTACTCACAACATCAAGGTCAAAGTAATGATCTGAGCTGATGAATATTAAATAGTAATTTTAATATAGCCTATACATATTCATGAATTCATTTTATAATTCCATTTGGTTGATGAAAGTCCCCTGATGTTACTAACTGTCCTTTCTGTTTCACATCAAATACTTCTTGAATAGCTTGCCGAAAACACAGAAAATTGTAATCGATAACCCCTGAAAAATAAATCACAGATAATTGTAGTCAGCACCACCCAATGTTATACAACTTAAACTTTTTGTGGTCGTATAAAAAACACTGAAAATTTTAATTGGTTACAGGATTACAGCATTCCTAGTATTAAGCATCGCTGCCATAATTCAAGGGCAATAACTGTAATCTGCAAAACCAATCACTGTGAAAATCAGATACCGTAAATTGGGATATTTTGGCAGTTTTGCGCTAAAATGTGCATGTTTTATTTTGGTGTGTTTAATTTTGGCACTTTGGTAAAACAGTTGTTTTCAATTCTGGTGCTTTGATTGAAGACAGGAAAATGCGCAACAAGCAGTTGTCCATTTCGTGTGTTAATTTATCCAGTTTTGATAGAGAATAAAGGAAAATAAACTAAATCAAGTTTTTACTTATTTGAATTTCAGTAAGATATATACATATACTGATTATTACCAAATTGTACTTACTGATACCGTTAGCAAATTTCCAAATCAATGTTTGGAGTTTCTAATTTTGAAGCATTATAAATTTTGGTGTGTTTTATTTTGGCGCTTTGAATGCAGGCGCCAAATAGGCCAAAATAAAACTGCATCCAAAATTTCCCAATTTACAGTAACCTGTATTCAACATTGTTCCAAAATATGAAAACTTAACTTCTAAGAAAACTCAAGTTATCATCTGGAAACCATGTAACTTGTATATTTTGCTCAAGTCAACAGCACTTATTGTGAAACACAAACATAGGTAATAAACAATTACAGAGTTCGCCTCGTAATGGCACATTATCAGAGTAACCAAATTTTGCCTCTCAACTTTGTTGAGGCGAACTAAAAACTGTTGACAGTGAAACATTATTATATGGATAGTTACACTGTGGCAAATAATTAAAAACTGAGATTGAAAGCATGCTCTAGTTGTCATCCAGAACTGATCACAGTAAAAACTGAACTTGACCTGTATTTTATAGTTAGTAACATGTTCACAAAATATTAAAACTTTATTTAAAAACAAACTTATCATTCTGATAATACGAAATTTTAAGATATTGCATAATTCAACAGCAATAACTCTGGAATACAAAATCTGATCTACATGTGAATTAAGCTTCATATCTATTTCACAGTTTTTCATATATTCACAAAATATTAAAATTTTCCTTCAAAGCAAACTCAAATTTACAGATTTTGTGTAATTCGAGGGCAATAACTTTGATCTAGGCGAAAATTGAACTTGACCTAAATTTGATGGATATTGTTGGCCTAATAATAATAAGAAATAAAAAGAAAATGTTTCCATGGGACACGGATGCCTCCGCCATACAGATAAATCGGCAAACAGGACGGCAAACAGGAAGTAGATGAGTGACAGACTTGAAAAGGGGAGACATGGTACAACTTATCATACCAAACTTCATACCAAATATCAAATCATTCCTGCATACAAAAGCTGACAAATCCTTGACAAAAATTTTGGACGTACGTACAGGCGGACGGACGTACAAAGGTAAAACTTAATGCCGCCATCGCCTAACGGTGGGGGCATAAAAATATTGAAGTTGTATTTATAAAGCAAACTCAAGTTTACATCTGGAAGCTAAAGGGTGATGGGCAGAAGGAGACAGAAAGACAGATGGATGGACAAACAAGGAAAATCTTTTATACAAAGACCTTCATAAGGTGTGGTTAAATAACAGGATGGACATCGAGTAATTCCACCATGAAAACACATTAACTGTTGTTACAAATTATTTTTCCTGCAATGGTGGTATTTACTTAATGAATACTACCCTACAAATATTTTTTTTTCTATTTGTAGGGTAGACTGGTAACCAATCCATGATTTTGAACTCAGGAAAGACTGGTTTGAAAACCTCAAATACTTTTACGTCACAGTGTAAATTCTCCTATGACGTTGGAAATTTTACCAAAACGGAAGAAGTTGTTTACTTTCTTCCTCTTTCAGCTTCAATAAGAATAAAATTAAGAGTGCTGTGAGGCAGTTCGTGTAAGCATAAATAAATGAGCAAGTTAAAATTCTTGTCAAACTGCAATAAAAGGTAAAAGTATAAATATTTACACATATAATGCCAAAACGTACAAATATGATTGAAAAACAAAAGACAGAGGTGGGGATGGGCAAAGATCATTGACACTGATGTCTTCAAAGGGCCATGGAAAAGAATAAAATGGCTAAGATGTGATTCTTGTCGAACTGCGATAAGCCAATTCCTAGGAATATGCATTTTTAACTAGGTTTTAAACTAGGTTTTAAATGTGATTGCAGAAGAAAAACAACATACGTATTTTGTGGGAAACATAAAATTTATTTGTACTCGCTGTTAAATAGCATAGAAACGCTCGGTAAACCTCGCATTTCAACCTGTTTCTAAAGCTTGTCAAATAAATTATATATTTTTCAACAATGTACATATACATTTGCATCTATACTTACCCTGTTTATCAAAGCTGTCCTCTCGTAATATACAAACTAGTGCTAAATATCGGTTGACTTCCCGTAGGTATAATATTGTACCATTATTTAATTTAATCGTTGATGCTGACTGACTGTCAAAAGCTCCGTCTTCTTTTGTTCTGTAAAAGTCAATGATTTAATTAGTTTGCGAATATGATATTGCAAAATTATTATGCAAAATATTAAGAGTTTGGAACTAACACTAATCCTCTACCCTGAGGTAAATCTGAGGGGAGGACTAGTTAATTTCGTATATTGGTAGTCCATCGGACTAGCAAAATGTAAGTGTTTCAAAAAGCTATACATGTATTATGGTCTGGTGAAATTTCTGCAGGATGAGTGAATTCACGTGTCACAGTCCTTTATTGAATCTTAGGAGGGAACAAGTTTGTGTCAAATCCAAATATTAACAATGTACATAACTGAAGCTCTTTTCATGCACATTTCTGTACAAAACATTTAATCTTTAAATTTTAATGGTAACATAGCCAATGTATCTTAGGTTTAAATTTTTCTTGCTCTTCCTGGTATGCCAGTGTTTCACAAAAATTGAAAAATTCACTTCAAATTGCTCAAAACAGAACAGTGTTTTATCAAAAATACAAGTGTTGGTAAATTGGAATTGGTAAGTCTAGGCTTTTTAAGTGTTGAAGATACTGTATAGTGGGTAATTTTCGCAAGTTTCCAATTTTCCCTATATTCCTGAGGTTTCTGGACGAGCGAAAATAAAAAATAGCGGAATTATAGTCTGTATATCTTTATACTAGAGGCTCAGAGACTGAGCCTGTATCGCTCACCTGACAAAACGCTTCTATGCCATGCATGACCAAAAATGATCATGTTTTTTACCAATGGGGCAGGGTGTTTAGGTATGTTCTCAATTAGCACCTGTGTGTTTTGTTTGATCCTATTGAAATGAGTAATTTTTGCAAAGGACCTTCTATACATTTAGTATAATTTGCTTGAAGATGATGAAAAGGATGGTTTTCTCATACTAGGCTCCAATGTTAAACTATGTTTTGCACTTGAGGCAATGTTTTTTGTCGGATTGAAATGAAATGTGCAATTTTTGTAAAGTACCTTCAGTCATCATTCCTGTAAATTAGGTTGAATTTACTTCTTTTGTTTCAGAGAAGATGAAAATGTGATTTTCCCATAGGGTCCTATGTAAAACCATGTGCCGTGCTGGCGGCCATGTTTTTCGTCGAATCAGAATGAAATGAGCGATCTTTGTTAAGGACCTTAAGTACATTATTCCTTTAAAGTTTGGTTCAATTTGCTTCAGCCTTTTCAGAGCAGAAAATGAAAATGTGATTTTTCCCATAGGGTCCAATGTTAAACCTAAGTTCCTCGCTGGCGGCCATGTTTTTTATCGGATCGGAATGAAATGAACAATCTTTGTAAAGGACCTTCCATACAGCAGTCCCGTAAAGTTTGGTTGAATTTACTGGAGTTGATGAAAATGTGATTTTCTCATAGGGTCCTATGTTAAACCATGTTCCGTGCTGGCCGCCATGTTTTTCATCGAATCAAAACAAAATGAGCAATCTTTGTTAAGGACCTTAAGTACATCATTCCTGTAAAGTTTGGTTCAATTTGCTTCAGTCATTTCAGAGCAGAAGATGAAAATGTGATTTTTCCCATAGGGTCCAAAGTTAAACCTAAGTTCCGCGCTGGCGGCCATGTTTTTTATCGGATCGGGATGAAATGAGCAATCTTTGTAAAGGACCTTCTATACATCATTCCTGTAAAGTTTGGTTGAATTTACTTCCAGTGGTTTCAGATGAGTTGATGAAAATGTGATTTTCCCATAGGGCGGCCATGTTTTTTGGCGGATCGGAAATATTTCGGCAATCGAAGTAAAGGACCTTCCATACATCATTTATGTAAAGTTTGGTTCAGTTTTGATCAGTTGTTTCAGAAGAGTTAGCCAAAATGTGCATTTTTCCATAGGGTCCCATGTTAAACTATATTTGACCCTAGCGGCCATGTTTTTTGGCGGATCGAAAAAATTTCAGCAATCTTTGTGAAGGACCTTCAATACATCATTTCTGTAAAGTTTGGTTGAAATTGGTCCAGTGGTTTCAGAGGAGATAGCAAATATATGCTTTTCCCATAGGGTCCCATGTTAAACTATGTTCTGCGCTGGC
>MJUU01072987.1:20018-30793 GCA_002080025.1 Modiolus philippinarum
TCTTGTCATGCCCATTAAGAATATATATGGTTTAGGGGTGGGGATCTCAACTGTTTTTGAGATAACTTGTAATTTTCTAAATGAGGGGGTTGGGGCTGACCCCCGGGGGTGACCAAGTAACTCGTCTTTAAATGTGGAATATAAATATATATGGTAAAGGGGTGGGGATATGAACTGATCTTACCATATTTTGAGATTTTACATATTAGGGTGTAGCCCCACCCCCCGGGCCAAAATCAAACTTCCGAAACCTTTGGCACAGACAACTCCCCAAGTGTTACTAGTGTACCTAATTTCATGTTTCTATCTTCTACGGTGTAGGAGGAGTTCTTGGACAATCGTTTTTAGACATTTTTTAACCCCTTAGGGCATTGCCCCTAAGGGCGGGATCAAAATTTTGATACCCTCTTTCAACTTGGGAAAGGCAATATAAGTAGTGACATAAGTTCCAATATCCTAGCTTTAACACTTTTGGAGATATCTCCATTTATTGGATATCGCGAAATTTGTTTTTCGCTCATAATTTGGCCCCAAGGGGTCGAATTCCAATTTTTAGGGGTCTATTCCCTAGTGGGTCATATACTCTTCCATGATGCCAAATTTTAAGTTTCTATCTGTTGTGGTTTCAGAGATATGCCTTGCCACTACAGACATACGTACGTACGTACGGACGGACTGCATTACATGATCCCCCCGCTTTCGCTAAGCGGGGGGATAATGAGCTACTATGAGTGGTTGATGCTAAACTGAGCTGTACTGATTAGAGGGGTAACGATTCATCGATGAATCGATTATATCGATCCAAAGTGATGACGATCCCCGTATCGTATCGTTGGTCCGGAATCAAGATACCGAAAACGGCTTTGTTTTATACAACCGCACCCAATCCGATCTGTGTTTTATTAGTGCCAATATGGCAGAACTCATAGATATAAAAGAAGTTGTCATTGTGAATGCTCCCACAGCTTATAAATTGATATAATTACTCATATTTAATGACAATTATGACAGATACATGGCTCAAATATTAAATCAATTGAATAATGCAATTCATAGTCTTGATATCTGCTGAATTTATGTCAAGAAAACAAGATTTACAGTACCTTGATACATATCGTGATAGTATCGTATCGCAAGCAGATATCAGGATATGTATCCTCACGATACTCAGCTCTAGTACTGATGCTAATGTAACTGCATACCAAATATCAATGGTCAACTATGAGTGGTTGATGCTAAACAGACACAAGAAAAAAGTTGAACATTGGAAAAAAACAATTCAAAATTTCATAGTCAGTGGAGCATGACTGTGGGGGCATAGACATAAAACGCCACTGATGCTAATGCAACTGCATACCAAATATCAATAGGCTAGCACAGGTGGTTGATGTTAAACCGACCTAAGAAAAAACTTAAACAATTGTTGCCGCCGCTGCCACCACCGCCGGAATCACCATACCTAAGTCTCGCTTTTTCGACTATCGTGGAAGGCTCGACAAAAACCAGCTAAGCACAGAGCTATGCAAGAAGCTGATACTCGCATTCCTTAGTTTTAAGCATTTTTTTTTTAAATCAGATATTGCAAGTTTCCAAATAAAATTGGGTTTTGGCTGGGCTGGTGAATACCCTCAGGAACTCAGTCTGATAGATGGAAAAAAAGACAGAGAACAACGGACATATGGGTGGAATACAATAATACTTCTTTATTTTAATTAAGTTTATTGTTTTGTTTTTTGTTATGATAATTATTTCCTATACTTAATATAAACAGTGACAAACTTTTGACATAATTATTTACAAGTTTCCAGAACCAAAGGAAATGGGCAATCACCCCTTCGGTAAAAGCAAAGTATAGAATCTATTGGTATAATGTTACACACGCAGAAGAATCCTGTCTAGATAATAAACCAATACCAGGCGATGACCAATCCTTCCTTCAAAACAAAAATATTCAATCTTAAATTAGTACGATTTTTAAGGTTAGGAATCTAGAGTACCTCTGATTTTATCCAATCATAGGGGGTCCAACCTAATTGGTTGGAGATAATTAGGTTGGAGAAATCCTAATTGGTTGGAGCAAAATGGTTACTGTATCAATTTGGATTGTTAAGAGAATTTAAGTTGATAAAAATGTTCCCCTTCGGCAATAATTTTATAATTGAATATATTCCATTCAATACTTGTTCAAAATATTAAAGATTTCAAAAGTTATTGAAGAAAATCTGTTTCGAAAATATCGAGGAAGTTCAAAATGTAGGTCGTTGATGTTTTTCTTCAATTGCTTTAGAAATCTTATATATTTTGAACAAATATTGACTGAAAAGGGTGAATTTATTTAGCCATTGCTGAAAGGTAACATTTTTATTAATTAAACGGTATTTAGCAACTTAAACTCATACACAAATGATTTGATTTTGCTCAAACCAAATTAGGATTTCTCCAACCAATTAAGTTGGACCGCCTGAATCAAGTACATTGTACATTGAAATTTTTCTGCACATTAAATCACTTTTTTTTTCAGAAAGCATATCACAAGAAACGATTTGTCATTTGGATAAATTTTTATGTAATTTCAATTTATGTCTATATTTTTTATAGAAAATTATAAGTAAAATTTCAATAGGCAAAATAAAAAAATAAATTAGCTTCTCAGGCCCCTGCCTCATCTCTTCTTTGGGAGCTAATTTTACTTTTTTATTCAAGTTTTAAATAAAAAAAAAATTAAAATTACCTGCCTCATCACTTTTTGGNTCAGTAATGTAAAAAGATGCCTCATCATGATTTTGAACCAATAAAAATAAAAATCTTCTCCCTCCCTGCCTCATCATTTTTTCAGAAAAATGGCCTGAGAATCTAATCATTATTTTTGTATGGCCATATAGGTCTTTCTCAATTTTTTTGGACAAAGTCTTAAATGAAAATTTGTTTTTAAGTTTTTCTGGAATAAAATAAAGCAAAAACTCATATTTTCAGATAATCATCTCAAGCACAGTCTGATAATGATAAGGTTAACAGTTTTTTAGTCTGACATCATGTAAAGGTCAACGTCAAAATCCACAACCACAGAATTTTCAGAATGCTCATAAGGAGGTCACATATTTCACAAAACCATAAATATTTCATGTGATAACCTCTTGTTAGTTGCAAAAGAGAAGCTACATTTATAACATATGATTAGTATTACTATTACATTACAATTGTTCGTGGGGTTCCAATTTTCATGGATTTCGTGTTTCGCTTAAATCACAAAATAAGTTCTCAATAAAATGCATTTTTCCATAGAGTTTTAATGCATAGAATTAGAAACCATTAATTTAAGCTCCGACAAAATAGAAATTTTTATGAAAACCTCAAAAATTGATGTCCACAAATAAAAGTAGTTAATTTAGGGAGTATGAGCTTCAGTTTTTAGTCGTCTTCGACATATTTGGGTTTTATCCATTCAAAATATTTTTGCACAAGCATACCTGCCAACTTTCATGATTTTGGCGTGATCTACACGATTTTAACCTTCTGTCACGATGTCACGATCGTGAAACAAAAATTTGGCATAAAACACGATTTTGAAGAAACTCACACGAAAAAATGTTTGTTTACACGATTTTGACTGTTGAAAGGGAGATAATCCAAATTCTCGGATGGGAGTTAACCAGATTCTCGATATTAAGCCAATCAGAATCGGTTTTACATCGATCACGCGAAAAACAGCTGATGTAAACAATCGTAAATATGACGAGTTTGGTTGATTTTTTTGTTGATTTTAAGGCCTAGGCGGCGTAAATAAAGTTATGTAAATGGATGGACTACCGGCAATCATAGTGAACAGTTCTTGAGTTGTGAACCCTGATACAACGAGCTGTAAGCACCTCACTTGACAGTTCCGTGGATGGCTATGCGAGTGACTATGTCGTTACAAGTTCCCCGTTCTGCAGAGTTTGCATGGTTGAACTGAGTAGCCTTAACGACATTAACAAACATATTGGTACTGTAATGCACGAAAGGTCACTCAAAATCCCAGAACACCACTCTTTTTGACTGAATCAGAAAAGGCAAAATATTGTTTAGAAAAATATGTAATGCTTGCTTTATTTATAAAGAATGGAATAAAAGGAGAAATGCAGTAAACGTACATCAGGCAAATAATAAAGGAGAGAGAGAGTGGTTTCATTAACAAGCTTACAATCTTTAATTTCCCCCCAAACAGTCAACTGTAAATTCAAATAACAGCAACATAATGATTAACAGCCAGCACTGGTTTTTGTTTCCCTTTAACAGTTAAAACTAAGTTAAAATTTAACAGAACATAAAACACCAAATTGTCCAAAAACAGTTCACAATTGATTTATTTGACCAAAAATATTTAAGAACCTGCAGAAATGCCCAAAACACAATAAAATAGGAATGTCTTGCCTTCCTCAATAAAAAGGAAAGTCTTCTATAACACCCAGATGTTTGTGTTTGATAAAAAATGAGCATCAAGTATTAGACAAAAAAAACAAAAAAAAAACTTCGCGCAAAACGCCGCGAAATCTCACACAACTGAAAAGGAATGTCGCGCATAAAAACCCCCATGGAGATTTTCAAAAGTTGGCAGGTATGCACAAGGATCATATTTTCTTGGTCATAGGTAAGTTTAAAATGCATTAAATATACAACCAACTTCAAATTTTGTTTTCATTTATTTCCAGGTACATGCAGCCAATGGGGAAAAATCCATAAAATCAAAATTTTAAGTATCAGGTGCACAACTAGACCAGGTAAACAACATATCCTTAAAGTTAGATCTGAATACCACTTGTATTATTGAAGGAGTTACTGATTAAAAAACCAACAGAAAACCCAGGCCAATGACACAAGACTACAGATAGAAATCCCAAATTTGACATCATACATAAACAAATTCTTTCGTGGATTTTCAAAATATTTTGTTTATGTTGTTCTATTAGCAAAACAAAAGGCAGAAATTTTCATTCTAATGACAGATTATCTACAACTCATACTCCCTGAATATCCTTTGTTAGTTGTTACTTATTAGGGATGTAATTTGGTTACAGAAAGTCCCATGGAAAAAATGAAAACAACCAGAAATCAAAGTAGAACATAATATACGAAAACGGATTCGGAAACAACCTGATCTGCTGAAATCCATATTTAGCGGAACTATCACATCCCTGACAAACAGAACAATCAATAAGATTGCTTTTTTTCACATAACATTTTCTAAGCAAAGTTGATATATTAATAAGCACTTGCCATCACTCTATGACTCTACATTATTACCTGGTTTCACTATAAATTCCTAACTACTTAGAAATACAAGATTTTGGATAGTGATCTATAACTAGGTGCGTCTACACAATTAAAGGGGCACATTTTCACTTTTTGTTCTCATTGCCGTTATCAGCGACTTGCCCATAAATATATGACACATCATTAACAACGTCGATCATATCACAGCACAGTTCATACGACTGCATATCAACAGGTGATATATCTGTAGTGATGTAAATTTTACTGACCAAGTCACATAGAAATGCTTTCTCTAATCATTGACTTACCCATAAATATACGACACATCATTAACAACATCGATCATATCACAGCACAGTTCATACGACTGCATGTCAACAGGTGATATATCTGTAGCGATGTAAATTTTACTGACCACGTCAAATAGAAACGCTTTCTCTATTCCTGAATGCTGTAAAAAATCGCTAAAATAAATCCTTTAAAATTTGAAAAAAAAAGAGATAGAATATTGCAACTCAGTGTTGAATCAGTTTTCAGAATTTAACAGAACAGAACAGGACATGCTTACCCTTCCGCAGCACCTGATGTAAGTATCTGTTTTAATGAGTTCCCACTTTAAAGTGCCTTGGTTTTGAATTATGTTTATATTTCTATGTTTTGTTGTTATCTGACGTCTTTGTATTTCTATATTCTTGTTATAGCCATGCCTCTAAACTTAGATTATTGTACCGACCACATCATTTGTTCCTTCAGTTTTCTACAGCTGTTGTTTGTTAAGGGAGTACGAGTGTCAGAAATTTTGTGATTAGAATTAAAATTCTGACGGTTTGTTTTGAAGAGCACTGCTAATGGAACAACTTGAGCAAAAAATTTTGAAAATCCATGTAGGAGTTTTTGAGATATAAGACGTCAAAATTTTGGCAGAGTTTTCCTACAATTTGCATAAGATGTTTATACGCCTTTAAATATATGAAAATATAATTGGAAGTTGATAAATTTTTTTACAATGTCTATTTTATAATTTTAAAGTGACCATGACCAAGAAAATATGATCTATGTGCAAAAACTTTTAACATTGTTTGAATGGATAAAACCCAAGGATATTGAATGCTTCTGAAATCTGCACTCATACTACCTTAATAACATTCAGAAGGCTTATATAGGCTCTGCCTGCTGCCTAATCCCATTCATATTATATGCTGAATAAAATATTGTTTAAATTAAAAAAAATAACATTCAGACATATAAATCATATGTTTTCTAACCTACACTTGTGGACTGCAATTTCTTTATATTTTGCTTGTAGGTATTTTACAGGTAAATACTTTTTTTCCATTGTGACTACAGTTTAGAGTTAAATATAAATTGCCTTAGTGAGTACATTTTGCAATTAAATATTATTTTCTCCTTTGACTACATTTAAAAGGTAAAATACTGTTTGTACATGTAACAGGTAAATAATATTCATCATTGTTCATTGTGAGAAAATATAACTTACCGTTGTGAGTATATTTAACAGGTTTTCTAAGACTGATAACTGTGGAATTAATTTCTGTACAACTTTACTAAATGCTTCAAATATCGAATGATCGTATATACTTGTTAGGTAAAAACTGTAATAGAAACAAAAGTCAATTGAGGGATATTTAACAATAACAATGTTTCCCGATAATTATCTATTGATTGATGTTTATTTGATTGATTGGCTGTGTGACAGGGCAGCATACTGGTGTAATAGAAGGTAGATTTAAATAGCTAGTTGATCAACCATGTTAACAGATTGATTGGTAAAGGTCCCATGTTCAATTCCCAGTAGTGACACAAGTGAATTTTGTGTGGAATTTAGGAGTGTAACGATACATCTTTTTGGAAAACGATACACATTGCAATATTCTACTAGCATTAAGATTCATAATACGACACATTTTATAATTATTTGGTCTCTCTAACTTGGCCAACATTACAAAAGAGTTGCTTATGACATCACAGAAAACAAAGGAAATTGAAAAAATTAGAATACATTGAATGATTTTTCTAAAAATGTCATGTATTTTGCTGTAGAAAATTGTCATCTAAAAATTAGGGCCATATTATTCGTATCGTAGGCATCCTTCGCAATATCATAAATGGAACTGTCATCAAAAATATCATGATTTCAAAACATATGGTGAATTGTTTCAACCTTAGTGGATTTCATGCTCTCCGGTTACATTTGATGCCTCACAAAAACCCACCATGGTAAGAAGGAGTTACCTAGGGTTTAGTGATGTGTACTATGATGACTCTTGTGGTAGGGGTAGTGTGACAGGACAGCCAATACAATATGAAACTACTCTATAATCCATACTCACCTTAATCTAAGATTTTCTAAACCCTCATCTGTTAAGTTATCTGACGCTCTTTGGTGTATGTCACGTTGTGCTTCTATTTTGTGGTCATCAGATAAACCATCTACTTTATGAATAAATACTTCAAATTTAATGTCAGGATTTATATTATAAGCTTTGGCCACTGTCGTATGTAACTTTGTAAGTGCATTCATGTACTCATCCTGTCAATAAAAATACATACATGTAATTTGAGTCATAATAGAGCCAGCGGTGATTTACAGAGCTCTCAAAGGTAACTGAAAAATGTGAAGGATTATCTTTGATATTCGTAATTACCTTAATTATTTGACGTTTGTAGCTGCAAAGTTTCCCTGAGCGAAAAAGATGTTTGGTTTTGGAGTGAAATATATGGTATTTTAATTTTTTTACTTTGAAAAGTTTTGAGTGCCGAAAATGACCTGTATCAGAATGTTTGTGAAACAATTTCACAGATTTAACACCAGAAAAAATTCAAAATTTGGTTTTTCCTTCTGTCACTGATTTCTATCTGTAGAGGATTGAGAATGGAAGGTTCTTAAATCAAAGCATATCAAATATCAAGATATCTGTCGGTTAGAGACAAAATTTTATTTCTGGAGTGTGCAGCAAAAAAAAAGCGTAAGACATATCTCAAATAGACAAAAGATATCGTGTGATAATGTGAGTACCATATGGATTTTTTCATGTGTGTCTAATTTTCGCTATGTTTGCGGTAAGCAATCATACCCGAATTTTAGCTTCCATGTAAATTTCACTGCTTATTAAAATGAATTTGATTGAGTATAAAAACGCGAATAATAAACTTAGCGAAATGTTCACTGGCCTGTTTTACACCAAAATCGCGAACATAAGCTGACGGGAAAATAACCCAATATAGGGTATATAATGCCATGCTGAGTTGCTATATTTCTACTGTAGTTCCGTAGAATATTATTCTCAATCTGTAGAAGTTTTGATGGCTCCTTTGTTTATCTAAGACTATAAGTGAACTATAGCTGTCACAGTTTGTTTGTATGGGCTAATTGCCACTTTCAACAGCATTTCGGCTATTTTGATTGATTGATTGATTGGTATGGGTTTAACGTCACTTTCAGCAGTATTTCATGATGGTCAGTTTTAGTGGTGGAGGAAGCCGGAGTGCCCAGAGAAAACCTATCAGCTACGATTGTAAGTCGAGTGCAAACTTTTTTTGTAATGTACAAAGTTGGACGCAAGCTCACACTGTAGCTGTGATAGACTACAGTGGTTGTGTAGGTAGTAGAACTACCTTAACCACTAGACCACCCAGGCCCCTAGCTATTTTGAAATAGTCAGTTTTAGTGGTGGAGGAAGCCAGAGTACCCAAAGAAGACCACCATACCAACCTTCATGACCTTAGACAGGTAACTGACATACATGTACTTTATCATATATGTTTGTAAGTCGAGGGCTACCTTTTCTGTGGGTTTAAAAAGCCTGGTGCAGACATGCAATGCAAATGTGATAGGTAACAGTGTTTGTACAGGTATAATAACTATCTTAACAACTCTGCAACCCAAACCCTTGGAGTTGCCAAAAAATTGGTTACAGTTAGCTCAACGCGAACTGATTCTCTCTCTCTAAACACCAAGTATTTTCCTGGTGGGACACTGCAAAACACCGAAATTCACCAAAAAATCCTCAGGGTTGTCTTGGAGGAATCACACAGATTAGCGTGTTGTTTATTGCCCTGAAAACGAAAATCCTCCAAACACCGCGAAATTTATTTACCAGTGTTCCTTTGATCTTTTACCAGTAACCACAGTCGTCAATTAGCAAGTCGTTAACATTTCATCAATAATGTTTTAATAAAAATTATATTTTTTCCAAAGGTAGTAATTAAAAGTAAAAAGTCAATTTGTTTTTTAAATAACTTGAAAAAAATCGGCATGAAAATCCAAACAGATTGTACTGACAAATTGATATATCCACATGTTTTTGGAAATAAAATTGCTGTGTGTTTTTACTATAGAAAGGGTCCACAAAGTTTTAAAAAAAATAGAGGAAACATAGAAAAAGACGTAATTTGTTCATAAAAATATTTTGTAAATCTATTTTGTCACATATTCTATTTTTAGACATTTACCTAATCATGCTAATGGTGATGCTTGATTCATTACAACCTGGGTTTTCCAAAAATCTTGGAACTTTTACTTATAAAAGGGATGAATAAAACTGAACAATGTTCGTTAGCAGGATGTATACACTAAATCTTAAAATATTTTTAGAGGTTTAAATTAAGTTGTTACCACAGTTTGTTCCTGTAAAATGTTTAAATCCATAGTCTGGACCAGTATGTTTTTTTAGCGAAACAAGTGAAAACCTCACGACTCACATGTTGGAAGATTTACGCAGCAATACAAATAAATTACTTTTTAAACATTTTGGGACCTGACAGTTATCAGATTATTACTTCTTAAAATGTATTTTCAAGAAAATGATTTGTCATTAACAGGGAGGACGTTGAAATTTCTACAACCGTCAGAAATATTGACTTGCAATTTGTCAATCATTTAATTTTGACAATCGGACAGGTAATTAACATTTATAAGTTTTATTGCCCTCAACAGCAATAAAACTCGCGGTGTTGAGATTAGAGTTTGGGAGGGAATTTGGAGATTAATCTGAAATTAACCATGTCACACCGTGTTACAAAGAAATCTGTGATAAGAGAGAGAGAATCAGTTCGCCTTGAGCTAACTGTACAGTATATCTTCAATGAAATTGTATATACAGTAGTGCCTCCATTATAAGACCACCCCTGCTGCAAAGAGAATGTGGTCTTATAATGGAGGCGGTCTGATTTGGGAGGTATCAAACTAAGATGGGTTCTCAAGGATGGATTTTAAATCAATTATTGTAAGCATTTATGGTTGCAATGACAGTATCATAGTTTAAATTCTGTTAACTTTTCATGTTTTTTTTAATTATGACAAGGAAAGAACTTTCTACTGGTTATGTATACTATTTTTTTTTACTTTTTAATCAAATGTTTCCTTGGATTTCTGACACATCTAATTACTCCGGGGGTAAATTAATTTAGGACAAAAGATTAATCACCATCTATTGTGATTATTATTGGGGTAATTAAAGGTGTTAATAAACATAACTTTTACAAAATGTAAAATGACAATTGCA
>MJUU01072987.1:33755-44003 GCA_002080025.1 Modiolus philippinarum
TAATTTTGCCTGGATGCTGACCTACCATCAGAGATGCATGCATATGCACAGTTAGATTATCGTACTATGTATAGTAGCTGAGATATGAACTGAAATGTAAATTTGAATGAAAGCCACCAAGCGGAAAATATAGGTCAGAGAGACCTAATTTTCTTGGAGGCTGTGAGTTAGCCCAAGATGCACCTGCATGCAAAGTTTGATGACCCTACACTGCATAGTTACTAAGATATATACCCAAATGCGGATTAAGGATTAGAGGTTGTGTAATTATTAGGTTATGGTTAAGGTCTAAGGGTTTGAAGTCAGGGTAAGGGTGAAACTTAGTAAAGTGAGGGTAAGGTAATCGATATTTTGAATGAAAAATAAAATAGTATGACATTCAAAAATAGAAAAAAAAGAAAAATAACTCTAATAGTTAGAAATAAATAACAGAATAACATTCAAATATAAAAATAAATGAATACAGAGTTGTCATAGCAACTTAGGTTAGGGTAAGTTGTTAGATAAAGGAAGTTGGTTATGAAATAATCTGGAAAAGGGGAAATAAATCTACGAATTGGATGAAAAATGGCGGGAAAGCTAAAAATAGCAGACGACACTGTAGAATTATGGCGACAAAGGGGAAATACCTGTAAGGATTGGATGACAAATGGTGGGAAATCTAAAAATATCAGGCGACAGTATAGATATTAAATGCGGACACGGACGCGGACGCCGGGGGTACTCCAATAGTCCTCCTCGACTTCCTTGAGGCGAACTAAAAACTGCAACTACTTAACCAGAAAGATATCTTAGGATGAAATCCTGCACTTTATATTGACCAATTTAGAATTTAGCAGGCGAATCAGATTTTTCATAGCAGTAAGGAAGCTGGCTTGGGACTTCTGAGAAAATTTAACAGAAAATATTTTGCAACAGTCACAAAATTACCATTCCATCGACTTGATAGTAATCCCTACATTTTGCAACACAACTGAAGATGAAAGAGTTCCTAAAACTTGTAAACTGCATAGATTTAAGATAATATCATAACCATAATAACCCTGCTGCTAGCTCTTGCACATGCCTGTACCAAGTCTGGCTGTCCCGAATAGGGTCTGTAAGTCTCGTTCAATTTGGAACTTCCGGGCACATTTATTGTACCTCCAACGTCATGTTTAGGCGGGAAACGTTTTCGAATTGAAATTTTATCGTGAAATCTCGGGGTCACATGACGAGACTTACAGACCCTATTCATATCGTTGTCTATGTTTGTGTTTTTCTTGTGCAGTTCTTGTGGATTGTGGCATGTGGTTGTGATTTTCAGCCATTTGTATGTGTGTGTTTCCTGTTTTTTTTCTTTGTTAATTTTGTTCTAAATATACACAATGTCTACATAATGTCCATTATAAACAAATTCCTCGATTCTCATTCAACTTTTTGAAAAAGGAATGCGGGTGTGTGGCTGTGCTTTGGTCAATTCTTTTTTAGCTCACCTAATGCCAGGGTGAGCTTTTGCCATCACTTTGGGTCCGTCGTCCGTCAGTCCGGCATAAACTTTTCATTCAAGATCTTCTCCTCTGAAACTACTGGGCCAAATGGAACCAAACTTGGCCACAATAGTCCTTGGGTGGTCCCCTACAAAAAAGGTGTTTTTCAGGTCCGTGCGATATCCAAGCTGGCCGCCAGCGGGAAACATAGTTTTAACATTGGACCCTATGGGAAAACACATTCAAAGATCTTCTCTGAACATACTGAGCCAATTGGCACCAAACTTGGCCACAATAGTCCTTTGGTGGTCCCTTACAAAAAATGTGTTTTTCAGGTCCGCTCGATATCCAAGATGGCCGCCAGCGGGAAACATAGTTCTAACATTGGACCGTATGGGAAAACACATTCAAAGATCTTCTTCTCTAAAACTATTACGCCAATTGGCACCAAACTTGGCCAAAATAGTTCTTTGATGGTCCCTTACAAAAAAGGTGTTTTTCAGGTTTGTGCGATATCCAAGATGGCTGCCAGCGGGAAACATAGTTTTAACATTGGACCCTATGGGAAAACACATTCAAAGATCTTCTTCTCTGAAACTACTGAGCCAATTGGCACCAAACTTGGCCACAATAGTCCTTAGATGGTCCCTTTCAAAAAAAGGTGTTTTTCAGGTCTGTGCAATATCCAAGATGGCCGCCAGAGGGAAACATAGTTTTAACAATGAACCCTATGGGAAAACACATTCAAAGATCTTCTTCTCTGAAACTACTGAGCCAATTGGCACCAAACTTGGCCACAATAGTCCTTTGGTGGTCCCTTACAAAAAAGGTGTTTTTCAGGTCTGTGCGATATCCAAGATGGCCGCCAGCGGGAAACAGTTTTAACATTGGACCCTATGGGAAAACACTATTAAGCCAATTGACACCAAACTTAGCCAAAATAGTCCTTTGATGGTCCCTTACAAAAAAGGTGTTTTTCAGGTCTGTGCGATATCCAAGTTGGCTGCCAGCGGGAAACATAGTTTTAACATTGGACCCTATGGGAAAACACATTCAAAGATCTTCTCTGAAACTACTGAGCCAATTGGCAACAAACTTGGCCACAATAGTCCTTTGGTGGTCCCTTACAAAAAAGATGTTTTTCAGGTCTGTGCGATATCCAAGATGGCCGCCAGCAGGAAACATAGTTTTAACATTGGACCCTATGGGAAAACACATTCAAAGATCTTCTTCTCTGAAACTACTAAGCCAATTGGCATCAAACTTGGCCACATTAGTCCTTTGGTGGTCCCTTACAAAAAATGTGTTTTTCCAGTCTGTGTGATATCCAAGATGGCCGCCAGCGGGAAACATAGTTTTAACATTGGACCTATGGGAAAACATAATCAAAGATCTTCTCTGAAACTACTGAGCCAATTGGCACCAAACTTGGCCACAATAGTCTTTATGTGGACCCCTGAAAAGAATTTTTTTTCAGGTTCCCACTTTATCCAAGATGGCTGCCAGCAGGGAACATAGTTTAACATTGGACCCCATGAAGAACACTTACAGCGGTCTTCTCCCCTTAAACTAATTGGGCATATTGGAACTATAGTTTAATTATATACATGTATATTGGCTCTTTAACATAAAATGTCTATGTTAATCAATGACCAGGTGAGCGATACAAGTTGGTTAAAAATAAGTATCATTTTTAATCCACACGTTGGTTAACTTTCTACGTGATGTTTCCCGCAACGTTTTATTTCATTCATATAGTTTATTATGACGTCATCGCAACTAGGCTTTCAAGACAGTGAGGAAAACGTTGACAATCGTGCTGAACCATTGAATATGCACCTGAAACACAGTAAACGTAATTGGAGAAACAATATATCCTTCAGTTTGCTCATGGATTACGATATTTCTCCATTCTCGATAGTTAAATTTCTGATTTTAACAAGCTCGCATGTTGAAAATCACAAATTTAACTATCTGGAACTGGAGAAATATCGTAATCCACTTGATCCGGAAGGATATACTATATGTAAATTTGGCCATAATAAAATACTTCCTAGATTCTCATCCATTTTTTTCTTAAAATTTTGGGTGGGCGGGCGAATTTTATTTGATATTTTTTATTAAATTTTTTAGAAAAATGCTGTCATATTAAAAGATAATTACCAAAATTGGCCAAAAAATCAGGGGTGGGGGAGATAATCTAGGATATCTTTTTATTATGGCCTTTACTAAACTTAAGGAAAATACTGTGGAAGTACTTTTATTCGTGGACATCAATTTTCGAAGTTTTCTTAAAAATTGCGATTTCGTTGGTTCTTAAATTCGTGGTTTCAAAGTCCTTACATTAAAACTCGATGGAAAAAATGCATTTCGTTGGGAACTTAATTTCGTGGTTTAAGCAAACCACGAAATCCACGAAAATTGGAACCCCACGAACAATAGTACTTTCACAGTAACCAAAAATGAGCAAAAATTCAAATATTTTTTTCTT
Source organism: Modiolus philippinarum (assembly GCA_002080025.1). Taxonomy (NCBI): domain Eukaryota; kingdom Metazoa; phylum Mollusca; class Bivalvia; order Mytilida; family Modiolidae; genus Modiolus; species Modiolus philippinarum. Next base: position 37,716 of record MJUU01072987.1, read on the forward strand.
TTTTTTACTACTGACAAAATTTGGGCAGGGGTATTAGAATCTAGGAATATTTTTTCATTATGGTATATTTTACATAAACTACTGGTACCATACCTTCTTTGACTATTTTATTAGTACTTTCTAAAAACAGTGTCTCGTTTGGTGACACTTTATGGAAGACAACTTTCTGTATTGAGGATTTACCACTCCTGTAAAGAATAATGTACCTTGTTCAGTAACATGTGGAACATAAACACTGAAAGGATATAGAGTAAATACACACGAGACAAAGTTTCTACAAATACAGTACACACAGCGTGCTTCAGTTACTAAACACCCTGGTCTGACATGATTGAAAACACCAAGAATTGCTGGTGAAATGCTGGTGTTTACACTGACATTTATGACTTGCCAATATATTTCTATGTAATTAACAACAGGAAGTTTGCTTGTGTTTGAACCAACATTTGCCTGTGTTTACAGTGTGAAAAAATGTTACACCAGGGTGTTTTGTAACTGTAACACTCTGTGTGTACTGTATATGGCAAAATAAAGAAATGGATCCAAGTTTTTATTGTTGTTCTTCATCTTCTGGTTACCATGAGATCATGAAGCAAGGAAGAAACATGTGTAAAGTTTTTTATCTCATGGCTGCAAGATACTACAATGTATCTCTTTCCTATCGAAGTAACTTGTGGCCATAATAGTAACTGATTCCTGTGATGTAGGTTATTGTGACTACAAGATAACTCATCAATCAAAAATAGTAGACGAAGGAAGCCAGCATGACAAAATCAAAGTGGTGGCCATGAGATAGTACTACATTGTACTATGTGGGAACAAAATCATTTCTAGCATTTAACCTGTGAAACTTCATCGTGTGGACAATTTTTGTGGCATTCATAAGATGTATAGTAATTACTGTTGTTTAAATTAAATTAAATTTGTTGGGATTTAATTTTGTTGATAATTCTTACCCACAAGATAAAAGAAATTTAATCCCACAAGATTAATAGGGTCTGTAAGTCTTGTCATGTGACACCGAGAATTCACCGATAAAATTAAAATTTGAAAACGTTTCCCGCCAAAAGATGACGTTTCAGGATTATGACGTTAGATTTTTTTTTTAGAACGTCATATGTTATCGTGCAAAATGCAACTTCCGGGTACAACAATCAACGAGACTTACAGACCCTATTCTGCTCTTACAGAGGCTATTTGTGGCAACGTTATACTTCGTGGCAAGAACAAGTTCATGTATACTGAGGGAACAAGGTCACAAGAAAAACTAGATTTGCAAGCAATAGCTGATGTTGCCCCTGGCAGCCAATTCGATGGTTCCATCTTGTTTGCAGTGTCAAAATCTACAAAAAAATCAATTTTCACTGAAATCTGACAAAGTTGAAGTTTTGACGTAACTTGGCAGCCATGTTGGAAATGGCAGCCATTTTTAAATTTTTTTGTAGCATGCCCATTTTCTTATGGTGATCCAACTTTTTGTCAAAATGATTGAAATGTGTCGATGCATGCTTGAGATTTTATCATTTTTATTGTAATCAGACAAATTTAAAGTGTCGACGTAAACTTGCAGCCATCTTGGAAATTGCAGCCATTTTGAAATTTTTTTTTGGTGGAGGTACATCTCCATAAGGTGATCGAACTTTGTACCAAATATGATTTAATTCTTTCTATGCATCATTGAGAACTGGAGTGGACAAAAAGAGGAGGAAGAGAGAAACCATAATAATGAATAACTAGATTTGCAATTGCAAGCAATAGCTGATGTCGCCCCTGGCAAGCCAATTTGATGATTCCATCTTGTTCGCAGCGTCAAAATCTACGTAGAAATCAATTTTCGTTGAAATAGGACAAAGTTGAAATTTTGACGTAAAATGGCGGCCATCTTGGAAATGGCGGCCGTTTTGAAAATTAACATAACAATACACGTCCCTACCATACTTCTGTGATTACCTCGCTTTGCAGTTTAAAGAAAACAAATGATATGTGGCTGAAGATTTTTGGACATTATTTTGTATAATGATGATTTTCACAGAATTGCTTTTGATATTTGGCTTAAAGTTTATCTACCTGGGCAGCCCCATTAACAAAATTCTAGGTTTCTGTTCAGTTGTTCCTGTAGGCAAATCAACATCATTGTCATCATCAGCCCCATATCCAAAACCTCTCGGAAATGAACTCGGGTCTTCATCTGCATATGAAGACTGGAAAATAAAACAAATATATATCTAGATGTAGAAAATAATATACTGTATCGCGGGTTATTTTCGTGGGTCAAAAATTTTGCAGATTTGAGTGGAAAATGCATGCCATACATATAAGCATTTTGAATTTTCGTGGATTATCAAAGATATTATATATATCCTAAGAACACATAAAATATTCGTGGAACTTATTTTCGTGATTTATGTCCATCCCTGGAAATACGCAAAAATTAACACCCTACAAAAATTACCCGCTATACGGTACAATGTATACAGATGAACTTCATGGCTCAAACAGCAATAACTTGAACACCATGGACATGATCAGATGTCTCAAACTCTTTTGGTTGTCCCTTTGATCAAGTTCAAACAGTTGTCCCTTTGATCAAGTTCAAACAGAGTTTTACCTCGATATCTAAGACACTCCTTTACCTTGATCTGTTTACATAGGTATCTTGGGTGTTCGAGCCAAACAAGTTCCAGCATCATATTATATGTTTGATATTCAAATAAGACATAGAAAATAATACACAGTATACTAATAAGATATCAAAGGGTATCAGATAATAGGAAGAGTCTATGTTAATCCTATCTCGAAAATGTAAACAGGTAAATATTGTTACACACTATACATGATATATCCAGATATCATTTAAATGCAAATATTCACAGTCAAATCACTTCAAGGTGCTCAGCTGAGGACATCAAACTAATAGGAAAAAGAAGGGAAACGAGGAATGTGTCAAAGAGACAACGACCCAAAGGGGAGTAATAACAACTCAAAGCCACCATAAGATCTTCAATGAACGGTGAGGAAACCCCACACCCAACAGCAGGTCGGAGTTAGCCCCTAAATAAAGAGTAATCAAGTTCAGCGAAATAAACAAATTAATAATATTTGTTTATTGTGTTTTATAATTCAGGAAACCATAGCTGAAGCTTTGACATAAATATTTGTTTACCATAATTTCGAAGCTTTCGCTCCAAATCCTGTATTCCATACAACTGTGTAAATATTGTATTGTAATATGTGATTTAAATAATAAATTAAAGATGATTACAATACTTCATCTAAATTGGCACTACACACATCATGCCCATAGAACCAGAGAAAAATAGATACAGAGATTAGCAACTAGTTATGTCTCCCCCTCTCAAGGAAGAAACATATTGTTTTTGTCTTTTCCGTCTGTTGTCCGTCACAAAGTTTGTGGACGCCAATTCTCCTACATCCTAATTGAATTTTAACCAAATTTCACAGAATTGTTGACCATCATGCCTACTTGTGCATATGGTCTCGCCAGATTGATCGGATAATTTGTGTGGAATTTATGCCCCTTTTTGACTTAGAATTTTGCAAAATTTAGTAAGTAAGTAAATGCTTTATTTATAGAGGGTAAACACAGTTGGTACAACCAATCTTCCCTGAGGCCTTCATTTCAATAATATACATAATGTTTAAAACAAATACAAATAAAAAATGCAATACATAAAAAATACAAGAAATATATAATAAATACAATTCAAATTATAATATAATTGTCTTTCAGAATATCAACATTCTGAAACAATAGTACATGTATGTCTTCACCCATTTAAAATATAATCTTTAATTTTGATCCTGAAAACTTCACAGCTAGACGAGTTACGTATGTTTATTGGCAGATTATTCCAAAGAACTGATGTTGAGTATAAAAATGATTTCTTATATGTTTCTGTTTTTGGCTTTGGGATATACAAATTTCCACTTGTTACTTCTCTAAGATGGTAGGATTTACATCAGAAAGATATGTAAATTTATCATTGAGGTATGCAGGAGCTTCATTTTGTAAACATTTGAAGAGGAGCATGTATTTATGATACTGAATCTTTTGGGAGACTTTCATCCATCCTAAATTTTTGAATAAGGGATCTGATGGGGCAAGGGGATCTGCATCAAGTACTAATCTGACAACTCTTTTTTGTAGTTTTATTATATGATCAAGATTACTTTTACTACACGAACTCCATACAATACAACAATGATCAGTTAATGGAAGGATATAACCTGTATAAAATAATTTCCGTGCCTCAAGATTGAGATATTGTTTAATATTTGTAAAAAGATATATAAGAGAGGAGATTTTGGCACAAACATGATCAATTTGATCTGACCACTGTAGAGTAGGATCAATTTTAACACCTAGTACCTTTTCACAAAGTGACCTTTGTATTGGTACTGAGTTTAATGCTAAACAGGGTTCATTTCTTAGGTTGTCTAGTTTTGGTTTCGAAATAATTATCATAAATTTCGTTTTTGAACAATTTATGAACATCTTGTTGTCTTTACACCTTTTTTCAATGCAGTGTAAACCTTCCTGAACTATAGTTTCTAATTGCTGAATACATTTTCCAGACTTATTAATAGTTGAGTCGTCTGCATACATGTCAGTAACACAATTCTTAATATTTAATGGCAAATCATTAATGAACAAAAGGAACATGACAGGACCAAGAATTGAGCCTTGTGGCACACCATATTTTATACCGAGTTTAGTTTATGGACGCCAATTAATTCTCCTACGTCTTTTATCGGATTTCAACCAAACTTTTCAGGATTGTTGACCTTCATTTGTAGTTGTGCATATTGTCTGCTAGCTCGAATGAATTGGTAACATAAAACTTACTTCTGTTTTATCACTGAAAGAACATTACGAACTGCCGGGGTTACAAACTGGTTAGACATTTGTTTTTGTATCAAAAACACTTCTAGACATGCTAGATAGAGTTATTTACATCACACATGTTTTCTGGCTCCTATTACATCATTGCTTTTTTCTAACCTTTTTGGGACTGGGTCCAGGTCCCTTTAAATTGGGAAATATACCAGTGTTTTTGGAAATACAAAAATGCATTATCATGATTATCTGAGGTATTCTTTGCATTTCTCTATACCTAGAACAAATTAAGCAAATTACACCATTATAAAACTATTCCAAAAATTGTTTTATTAATATATTGTACAAAGGCCAATTTCAAACATTTACCTAGGTTGATTGGTTGATTATTATTTTAACCTTTAAAGATTGGGAAAATTAGTCATCATGGTCATGTTTTTGGGAAAATATATGAATTTTCCCATTGGGACTTGTACCTTTATATATATAGTAAACAGACCCAAATTTGATACAAAATAAATACTTTACATGTATGATGCAACACTATATGTTATTGTTTATACAGGTGCATCATCATACAATAATTGTTTATATCTGACATCTCACTCAATACTACGGATAAATAGAAGTTTTTTTCAAATTTCTTCTTAGTTGCTCATCGGATCCCAGGATAACTTGCACATGTGTGATTTTTATATAGGATTAAATATAGGAGTCTCTTATCTCTGCATCTATACATGTCCGATAGAACCTTTTAGTTGAGGGTGGGAATGGGGGTACCGTTATGATGGTTCATGGTAAAACATAGGTGATCAAGGATTACAAAGTTCGCCTCGTTATGGCAAATGGACACAGAAACCCAATTTGGCCAAAGTGCTGATTTACCATCCCTAATGCATATATACAAAGGCTAGATGATCTTACCATGTACAGTAACTGAATTCGAACATAAACTTGAATGTAAGTCAATCATGCATAAAATGTAGGTCAAAGTGACCTAATTTTGCTTGCATGCTGACCAGATGCATGCACATGCAAGGTTAGATGATCCTATCATGTACAGTTACTGAGATATCAACGTAAACTTGAATGAAAGTCACTCATGCGGAAAATATAGGTCAAAGTGACATTATTTTGCCTGGATGCTGACCTACCGTCAAAGATGCATGCACATGCAAGGTTAGATGATCGTACCATGTACAGTTACTTAGATCTGAACTCGGACGTTAACTGGAATGTAAGTCGATCATGCGTAAAATATAGATCATAGTGAACTTATTTTGCCTGGATGCTGACCTATCGCCAAAGATGCATGCACATGCAAGGTTAGATGATCCTACCATGTACAGTGACTGAGATCTGAACTCTGACGTAAACTTGAATGTAAGTCACTCAAGCGGAAAATATAGGTCAAAGTGACCTAATTTTGC
>MJUU01072987.1:56711-77459 GCA_002080025.1 Modiolus philippinarum
GATTTTTCCCATTATAGCCATATATTGAAAATTTTTGTCAAGGATTTCTCAGCTTGTGTATGTAGTAATGATTTGATATTTGGTCTGAAGCTTTTGTATGATGAGTTGTACCGTTTCTCCCCTTTTCAAGTCTATCACTCATCTACTTCCTGTTTGACGAAAACTTTGATTTTTCCCATTATAGCCATATATTGAAAATTTTCGTCAAGGATTTCTCAGCTTGTGTATGTAGTAATGATTTGATATTTGGTCTGAAGCTTTAGTATGATGAGTTGTACCGTGTCTCCCCTTTAGAAATCCGTCACTCATTTACTTCCTGTTTGACTAAAACTTTGATTTTTCCCATTATAGCCATATATTTAAAATTTTTGTCGGGGATTTCTCAGCTTGTGTATGTAGTAATGATTTGATATTTGGTCTGAAGCTTAAGTATGATGAGTAGTACTGTGTCTCCCTTTTACAAATCGGTCACTCATCTACTTCCTGTTTGACGCCATCAATTTTTCCCATTATACCAATATATTGAAAATTTTCGTCTAGGATTTCTCAGCTTGTGTATGTAGAAATGAATTGATATTTGGTCTGAAGCTTAAGTATGATGAGTTGTACCGTGTCTCCCCTTTTCAAGTCTGTCACTCATCTACTTCCTGTTTGACTTCATCAATTTTTCCCATTATACCAATATATTGAAAATTTTTTGTCTATACTTGTTTGTGTCCACACTTGATCTGTGTCTACACCAGCTTTGTATCCGCACACACTTAAATTTGCACTTTCCATATTGATTCAGTTTTCAATGAGCGGGGGTATAACTGGCTGCCATTCGGCGACAGCTCTTGTTTTATTCTGATCATGTTCTTGATCAATGATCATGATCTTGATAATTGCATTTTATAAACCTGATCATGATCATGATCATGATCATCAAATAAAACTATCATTGCTGGACCCTTGATCATTTTTGATCAAAGATGGCGGTCAAATATTTATTTCTTGAAGCATAAGAAATTCTGAACATTTTCAAGATATTTTTTCTTTATTTTACAACAAAATGTAGATATTGAGCTTTTAAAGCTCTACAAAGGCATTTTTGAATAAATTATTGTTGTCTGCCTTTCTCTGTCATGATCACAAAAATGTTCAAGTGTGATCAGGAAAATGATCATGGCTAAAATGAACATGATCTTGATATATCATTTCAACAGAATTTTTTATCATGTTCATGATCATAAAATGATCAAGATCGTGATCAGAATAAAAAAAATGCACCCAATATGAACATGTAATATTCAATCTTTTTATTTTCTTGTCTTGAATCCTTTCAGATGACCTGAAGAGAGTAAAAACATCATACAGACCATGATCCAAAATGGCTGACATAAGAATTTCCCAGAGAGGCGTAGCCTGTCCGTGGTTGACACACATTAGATGGTCTCGTCTTATTGCTCTGCTACTTTTGCTTTTAATCATCCTAGCAGTCATCACACATAACAGTCTGACGGACATTAATACCGAGTCACAAGATACGCATAGATCTAGAATACAACTTGAACACATTGAAGATGATTTAGAAAATGTTAGATTGAATAAAGAAATTAAAAGTCTACGCAAGATTAAGGCATCTGTAAATAATGAACTACGTGATATGGAGAGCAAAAGGCAAAAGTTACAGTCACAGATATCAGGGTACCAGAAACAGGTATGAACAGGGATTAGCTGTCGCTATAGAATAGTAACGTCGTTACTGCAATTTTACAATTTTTAGTTTGATAGCAAAAACATTTTGTCATATCTGCCATTTATGACCTTATAACTTCTAAATGGAAGTTTGCGGGAAAATAAAAAATGAATAGAACATGAAGATTAAAACCTTGTAATCCATCTGTAGAAAAATGTGTAGATACTAACTTTTAAGGAGGTAGACCTAGGGTAAGGGACATAACTCTTAAAAAAAATCACTTGCACGTTTGTTTTAACATTTTTATACGCCTGTCTAATGACGGACGTATTATGGTATACCAATGTCCGATTGCCCGTCCGTCCGTTTCATATGTCGCACTCTTACTTGATAACCATTTGGTCAATTCACTTCAAACTTTGCAGAGGTATTGGATATGATGGCCTCACGATCTGTTTACTTTTTCAGGAAAATTCAATTTTTCTTGTAGGAGTTATGGGACTTTATTCATCAATTTTAAGGCATTTTTTTACATGTCACGCTCTAACTCGACAACCATTTGGCCAATTTACTTCAAACTTTGCAAAGGTATTGGGTATGATGGTACCACAATCTGTATACTTTTTCCGGAAAATTTAATTTTTCTTGTAGGAGTTATGGGACTTTATTCGTCAATTTTAAGGCAATTTTTTACATGTCGCGCTCTAACTTGACAACCCTGTGGTCGATTCACTTCAAACTTTGTAGAGGTATTGGGTATGATGGACTCACGATCTGTAAACTTTGTCGTGAAAATTCTATTTTTCTTGTAGGAGTTATGGGACTTTAATCGTCAATTTTAAGGCAATTTTTTACATGTCGCGCTCTAACTCAACAACCCTTTGGTTGATTCACCTCAAACTTTGTAGAGGTATTGGGTATGATGGACTCACGATCTGTATACTTTGTCGTGAAAATTCCATTTTTCTTGTAGGAGTTATGGGACTTTAATCGTCAATTTTAAGGCAATTTTTCACATGTCGCGCTCTAACTTGACAACTCTTTGACCATTTCACTTCAAACTTTGTAAAGATATTGAGTATGATGGCCTCATGATCTGTATACTTTTTCGTGAAAATTTAAATTTTTCTTGCAAGAGTTGTGGGACTTTATTTTTCAATTTTAAGGCAATTTTATACATCATGCACTCTAACTGATTAATAGTTTGATCAGCTCACTTCAAACTTTGCAGATTGATTTATTAAAGAGATATCATGCTTAATTGGGCAGTTATAGGTGTATTCTAAATTGAGAACCACATTCTTTGATCACTTACAGTTTTGAAGGGGTGACGACAGGCGTATCATGCGACTTGGCGCAGCTGTTTATTATAAATATAAAGAAATATTCATAAGCCACTGTACTTATTTTTGAGTTAATGGCTTTTGATTTATCATTAATTTTGCAGCTTTTTAATCACAAATCCTTAATTTTTTTATACCCCTAGATTGAGGGGGTTAGGTGTACATAAATATGCCAAAACAAAATAGGTCAGGTCAAAAGTCAAGATCATAGAGGTAAAAATTTAAGTCTTACATATATTTTCATATGTTTTGTATGCAAAGAATATAAGAATCTAACACCAGGGTGAGGGTCAGACAGAAAAATCTCAGACACCCAAGGGTAAGATTTCAAGTACTCGGTTGAAGCTTGCTGAGTCCGAGAGGCTAGAAATCTGACCCGAGCGTATCTGAGATTTTTTATCTGACCCTCTCACTGGTGTTTGATTATTTTTCTCCCCCTCAGTATCTAAAAAATCAAACAAATCACCGTTGAAAAGCCATTGTTGACATCAGTGAATTACTTCCCTTTTCATGGCGTCTTAAAGCATGGAGCACGTGTCCCAGTCCGGGGTTATTTCAGTGCCAAAGATCTACGCATTTATTGCACGTTTTAGTACAGTTTCAGTCATTTGAAGGCCAAATATATACTATTTTATTGTATTCAATGATATATTTTCAAATTCATGAAGCCTAAGCTGAGTATATCATAATTATAAGATATTGCCGGGAATAAATGTGTGTAGCTTGTCTTACACCTCCTGTGTAAGAAAGAAGAATCTTGCACCGAGAAAAGTAAGATAATAAAATTTACTAAACTAATTAAAATTGGTGCTGGGGGCATATGTAGTGCTTCACAAACACATCTTTTTTATAATATTATCTAAGACATTATGACAAAATTTTATTCAGTCCTTTCAATTTCGTCACTTTCTTTGACCATTAAACATTGCTAATGTTATTATAAAACAAAGGATAAATTTATGTAGTGTATATTTTATATAATATGTACAATTATGACGGAACAACCTCCTTCAATCTACTTGAAATATTACTTATGAGATTAGAGTGTCATAATAGTTTACTTTGTATACAGTACAAAGTTTGATCATATTTGATAGGCTATTTAAAAAAAATTGTTTCTCAAGCCCTTTTAAGGGCCGTGTCTGTTAAAGGTGGCTGCATCAGCCTTTTTCCCTTAATTTCTAGCAACATTTTTTTTTTGCAGCTGGAACTGAAAGTTCCATATCTTACTAAAACTTAAGTGTTTTTATACGCCTGTCGAAAGACGGACATATTATGGTATACCCTCTGTCTGTCCGTCCGTTAACTTTTTGGTTTCCGGAGATTTTTTCTGTAACCACTTGACATATTGATTTCATATTTGGTATATGACTATATCTAGGTGAGATACAGATAAAGTTCGAATTTGGTTCCGGTCGGTTGATTTTGTACAGAGTTATGGCCCTTGGACTTAGTGAAATTTTGAAAAATAAAGGTTTCCAGAGTTTTTTTTTGTAACCGCTTGACATATTGATTTCATATTTGGTATATGANTATATCTAGGTGAGATACAGATCAAGTTCGAATTTGGTTCCAGTCGGTTGATTTTGTACAGAGTTATGGCCCTTGGACTTAGTGAAATTTTGAAAAATATAGGTTTCTGGAGTTTTTTTCTGTAACCGCTTGACGTATTGATTTGATATTTGGTATATGAGTATATCTAGGTGAGATACAGATCAAGTTCGAAATTTAGAAAAAAATAGGTTTCCAGAGTTTTTTTCTGTAACCGCTTGACATATCGATTTCATATTTGGTATATGACTATATCTAGGTGAGATACAGATCAAGTTTGAATTTGGTTCTAGTCGATAGATTTTGTACAGAGTTATGGCCCTTGGACTTAGTGAAATTTTGAAAAATAAAGGTTTCTGGAGTTTTTTTCTGTAATGCTTGACATATTGATTTGATATTTGGTATATGAGTATCAGAATTCTGCTGTGGTCCAACGATGCCTTAAAGTTTGAGTTGACAGTGGACGGGAGTATTATGGGCTCTTGGAGCAGCAGTTTATTTAAAATATCTTAGTAATTGCAGATATATAATAAATTTTTGTAATAGATTAGATTTCAGTGCGTCCAACAAACAATAAAAAAAAAATACCCGCCTACATCAAATTTAAATCAAAAGGGACTGTGAAACACAATTTATTTTGAACGTCCCAACAGTACAGTCATGTTGTCATGTTTGTGTTTACATGAGGGTGGGTAAGAGGGGCATATCCCAGAATTAATTTAGGGAAAATATCTCCTGTGAAGGGTTAATCCAATATTCACAAGGAATAAAATCTGCCGTCCCAGAAATTGAGGAGTTGATGGGACACTGATAGTATTTGAAATTTTGGTATATGAACTTTCGATTTTCGACCAATGACGTTACGTTATTTACAGTCTTGACTAATCAAAATGCTCTACCCATAATGCTTTAGTTTCTGATACTGTGAATTGTGTCCGAAAAGCAGCCATTCCACCTTTCATAAGCGTTATTGTTATAAGGCCATATCAAGTTAATTTGTAGATTCTCATCCACCTGTAACAAAAAATCTGGGGTGGGTGGGAGGCTTTTATTTTTTATTTTTTACTGATTTTCACTAAAATTGATAGGAATTTAAAGAAAATTTCTGAATAATTGAAAAAAAAAAATTGAGCTTAGAAAAAATGGGGCGGGTGGGGATGAGAATCTATTAATTAATTTGATGTGGCCTAATGCAACTTTTGATATAAAGCACAGCTCAGTTTTAAGGAGGCTCACTCATCACATTTTTGAATTTGTGTTAGATTTCGGAACTCTTCTGGTTTTATCCAGTTCAATGGTTTAACGAATTTTGCACACGGACCCCCACTTTTTATTTCATGAATATGGGTCAAATAAAGACACTTGACAAGTTTTCATAAAATTTTTGATATAACTTCTTAGCTTTTAGACAAAAAATAATCCTAATGTTAGATTAAGGGAAAATCCAGAGAAATCCATTTCCCGCCAAATTTTTTAATGACTTGTATCTCGGTAAAAAGCAAACGGACCTATATACTTCTTTCTAATTTCATTTAGTGTACAATGCTTAGTAAATTAAAATAGGTTTCAAGAAATCCTTCATATAAAAAACATCAGGAGTGAGCCTCCTAAAAATTAAATGAACATGATGAGACACGGATGTAAATAGAGTCACTCTTTGAGTGTTTTCATATATTTTCAACTTTCTTATCATTTCACAAAATAAAAACTTGAGTACTTAAGGTGTCTGCAGGGTATTAATTTCCTATTATAGAATTTTGTAAAATTTTCAGTGTAGAAACATAATTGTATTATTGTTCAAAATGTAAAATAAAATTTCTGGGTCACCGTGCATTTAAGCGCAAAATCTGAAATGGAAAATTTCAGGATTTTACATAGAAATGATAGGGAAAATGATCATGTGAGAGGATAGTTAGAAAAATCAATTATAGAATTTTTTCATACTTTGCATGTGTTTAATAATCATTATGTAGTTTACATATAAAAAATAAAAATTAGGGGTCACCGTTGAAATAAGAGAAACAAATTGCGACATGTTAATTCCTCTAGTGATATCTATGTTAAATTCTTTTATCAAATTATCTCCCTTGCATAATTTCTGTGTTCTGTAAATCCAGCAACAGATTTAAAGCTTGTGTGTTGTAGTTCACGTTTTTGTAATGGAAATGTTGTAAAAGTGATAAAGAATAAAAATTTTAAATAATTTGGAACTTTCTTCACATTTTATATAACTATTTTGCCAAATTTCTTAATGAATGAAACCTTAATGAACAATTATTAGACAAAGATGGCGGAATAATACCACTGAGACACCTTAAGTGCTAGTAGCTATAAGTTTAAAATCAAATTTCTGATATAAGTTTAAGTTCAAATATAAATTTTAATCTAATATAAAATTGAAGTTCAAAGTTCACTAATATAAAAATTACTTCTAAACTATATTCAGAGAGAAGTTTAAATATTGATCTAATTTCAGACAGAAGTTGAGTTTAAAAGGGGAGATAATAATTTAATTTCAGACCTAAGTTCTAAGTTAAAGAAGGTAGATAATAATCTAATTTTAGATTGGAGTTCGAAGTTAACAAATAGAAATGTTAATCTAATCTGATAATTTCTAAGTTCACAATGGGAATCATTCACGTAATATCGTCCGTATGACGTCGCCACTGTTCCATAAGTGGTTACGTGAACTCTTTTATCGCGATGACGCTTGAATTTGTCATTCACGTTAGAACTGAAGTTTATTACAAAAACACTATCTTAGGATAAAATTAATGCTTTTTTGTGGAGAAACCAATTAAAATATATTCCTAAAGTAGTTTTGGTGACCGATTATTTTCTTTGCCAGAAACAAAATGTTATAGATCGATCGGCATAAATTGTAACATAATCAATTAACCAGTCAATCATTAGAATTGATCGATCAGTAAGAACTATATTTCTTTGATCGAAAAAAAAAGAATCGAGATAGATTGACGAAATCGAATTCTCCGCCGAACAAAATCAATATAGTGTCTTTTTTGACTGATTCAATGAAATTTGCGTGTTTTTGTATTGCTTAGTAGGATACAAAATAAACTTTTTTGACTGTCCATGTAATCTCGATATATTTTAACTCTTGAAAAAATAGGGGATGATAATTCAGACTAAGTAGAAATTGCTGGCGGTCAAGTATTTCTTTAATATTCTCAGAATATATTGTCAGTTTGGCCACAGTTTCTTAATATGAAATGATTCGCATGCGTATGCAATAAGATATCCACATTACAGAAAATTATCATTAACTTGTGTTTTCAGACACATTTACGCAGCATGCAAAGCTTACCATAGATTAGACTACTGACCATCAAGTTGATTTCCGGGGATAGGACCGAGTGGACTTTTTTTAACGTCTAGTGAGATGAAAATTCTCCTTGTTTTAAAAGGGTTAAATTACTGCATATGTTTCGATTTATGGTCTTATAAAGATTTAGATTTGATCTGCATTGAAGATACTGAAATGGCCATCTGCAGAAGTTAAATTTACAATATCCATATTATTTTTTATTTGAAAGGGGTAGACGATGATAATTAAATGATTTCTGAAACTTAATGTATAGACCTCTTACTTAATTCTTCTCTTTCTTTGCATTTATCGAATGGAAAAACTTGCCCTAGAAGCAACCGAAAAAAGTCTGGCGAGCAATAATCACCCTACACAATAAAATAGTCCGTGCCTTACGCAATCGTAAGACTACAAATATTCATTAAAAACACTCTCTAGTTGAATTTTTTCCTGCACAAAATTTTATCTCTTACAAACTATCACATTAATTTCTGTTTTTTTATGCTTCGAGTCAATATTGAAGTTGTAGCTACTATTTTATTTTTAGGAAATTTTATTGATACATCTATAATACTAAATCAAGGGACCGAATTCTTTGAGCCGCATCTCCTCAGTTACCATAGAAAATGCAAAGTATTTGTTATATGAGTTATAGAAATAATGTTTTGTTCTTCCTAAATTTGTCTTTAAAACAATCATTTTTTTTCCTAAAAAAACTCGCAATTTTTGTGAAAATTACCGATTCTGGAGAGTTGTCTTTTCCTTAAATCACCATAAATTATTAATGAAATTCTTTTCGTAATTAATTAATTCGTGAATTTGGAAATATTTATTTATATTTGGTGTTATAGAATAGTATTGAATCACAATTTAAACTTAAATCTATTTGGCTCTTATTTGTTATATTTTTGAAAATTTAACTTTCCAGTTTATATATCTCTCTCCTCTTTTGACTGATTAATGTAACCAGTGTATGGAAACACATAGAAAGATTAATACGTGTATAAAGATAAAAAACTTGAGCAGTAAGATTCCTGAAATATAAGAGATTGTTTATTAAAATTAAATGTAACTCTTGAATATCTACAATTTCCAAGTTCGACTCTGTCATTTCCATCTATGATTAATATTTGTTTGTATTGTTATACATTTCCAAATTAAAATAGAATAAATAGGGGGTATAACTTCCATTATTTTGGTATACGGGGATGTGCCAAAAAATACAAGTATCAAGGATTCGATTGCAATCCAGTTACCACATGTACCACAAATGGCAGAAATAACAAACAGAAAAATAAGCCCCCAAAAAACTGTTATTTAGTTTGCAGCATCATGGCGAATGTCGAAGAGTCGAACAGTGAAATCCCGACACCACACCATCAGAGGATAACGACTTTGTTGATGATGACATCGTAGATTTGACAAGTGGGAAAATATTTTGTAACATTTTCTCAGCAGCTTCATGTACTTATCAAGCTTTTTTTATATAATGGTATGCAATATACCGTCGGATTTGATATCAGGTCTGTCGCATGTCTACTTGCTGTTTGCGGACTTATTTGACATTAATGGTAAATGGCAAAAATTTTCGTACAGTTTTCTCGGCAACTACTTATATTTATATCATATCTTTTTGTTATGCAGCATCGGGTGAATGTCGAAGGCATGGAAAATATTTTTGTAACAGTTCCTTTTGATATTTGGATGAGGTCCCATGATACCCGTTCGGTTTTAATCTCAGATCTGTTTCCTGTCTACTACCTGTTCACCGACTTAGTTCAATTTTGACACTAATGGTCAATAGTAGGAACTACCCATCACAGTCTTTTTATGTTTGGTATGAAGCATCAAGCATGATCGGGGTCCAATGCTGTGGGATTTGATTTCGGGTCTGTTACTGACCTCATCTTCTTTCTGTTTATGGAATTCTGGTCATATTTTAGAATGGTCCATCCACCAGCCAGTCTGTGATCGCTTCTTTGTGGAATGATAACCCAATGATGTGTTAGTTTATTCATATTAAATTCATACACAACACCAAGAACTACTACAGGAAGATGCCTTTTTCAATTTTTTATGCGTTTTGAACCTTACTATTATAAACTTTCTTTATAAGAATTGTTAAAATTTTTCCGCGATTTTGCGGGCATCTTCTAGCGAATTCATATATCACTGGGTGACAGTGCTACGCGAGAATTTCCTTGTTTACGTGAATGACATTTAATTTGTATAAATGCGACTCGATGAAATGCCTTATTTACGTTAATGTGCACCTTATTGCAGTCAATTTGACAGGCACTTAATCGAGTCACATCTGTAGAAATTAAATAAGGAAATTTTCGCGTCCCACTTCGGCCCCAGTGTATATACGAAAACAGGTATCACAAATTTCTAGGAAATACTAAAGAAATGCGCAGAAAAAAAGCTAGAGGGTTATTCAGTGAAAAACATTTATCTTATTTTCATTTGACTATTCCCTTATTACACAAATAAAAAATGATGTTTTGTCATAAGCCCGATTTACATGCACAGTTTTACACTATAAATGAAAGTCGCATTCCGATTGAAACAGCAAAGTCTACTAGGGTTCTTAACATTTTACTTTCAAGTTAACATATTCATTTCCGTTACTGCAAATAAAATTAGATCGGATTTCTAATCGTTGGTACTTTTCAGATCTCAAAAATGTACACACATAATACATTTTCAGGGTAACTAAAACAACAAATTTGTACAATGTAAGAATTGATGTACGTAAACATGCACGAAAGCCGGGTTGAAAATTTCAAAATTGATATTGGTTTAATCCAACTATAAAAAGTAAAGCATGGTACTGTACCTTACCGATACCAATGTATGTAAAGATAGAGTCATAATTCATTCTATTTTCATCAGCCTGTGTATTTTATTTTCAATCATAAAAGAGCTTTTGGCGACAGTTTTTATTTCAATAATGGAGTTTGAACAAATGAAATATTTGCATATTATTGACATGAAACTAATAATTACAAATTAGGTGCAAATGAAAGAAATAATCTGTGCAAATGAATTAAAAAATCGGCGGAAATGCAAAACTCCAGCTCTAATATGTGTGCCAATGGTAAACTTCTAATTAGCGTGGCGATATGCATGAAATCATAGAATGCCCTCTTTCCTTAAAAATTTATCGGCATGAAAAATATTTGCATTGGGTTTTCAGTGAAGTCAACTACTTCCAGCAGAAAAGACGGAAGACTTCATCGAAACTCGCTGTAGCATATATCGGACCCGGCTCATAAATTTCGTTCAGTAACGACCATGTGGAACAAGCTACATATAGCAACCTATATTGTATTTTGTTAAAAGATTTATATTATTACAGTCGTTAATCATTAATTTGCAAATACCGGTACTATTTATGTACAACTTTGCCTCATGGTTACTTCAAGATGAAGAACAACAACAAAAAGCGCTGTTACTTTGCTTGACATTAAACATATTTTATTTGCACAAAAAGATGCAAAAGGGATCGGACACAAGTTATTACAACATTAGAAACGTCCTCTCCCTTAGAAAATTATATACAGAAAACAATAATCAAAATGACGACTATAACATAAAGTTACAACAGTAAATATATGTATATAGTTATTTATAAATGGTTTCAAATGAAAGAAAAATTAAAAATAAGAAAAAATGATAACAAAGAAAGCAAAATAATAATCAATTAAGGTAGTTCGGTCCTAATAAAAATATCAGACAGAATTTTTTTCTTTTAAGATATTTTGCAGATCTTAACCTATAAGTTCCAAAAATAAAATAAAAATGATATGTCACCGATCATCTTTTCCTGAAATCTGGCTTTGAAAATCAGGCCAAATTCAGTATTTTTCAGCAATATTTACAAAGAATATATAGGAAACTGTGAGAACATGCTTATTGTTTATTTTTCATATAAAATAAATATCAGACAGATTTTTTTTATTTTTTGATATTTCATAGAAATATACTTAAGCTATCTGTTACGCTGAAAAAATCTACATGTCACCGTTCAATTAAGAAAGTTATTTGATATAGTTTACGAAATAGACAATATTTCCGGGAAAAGGGAGCTAATTCGCGGGAAAGTGTATGTCAATCTATTGTGACGTCACAATGTATAGGCCAATACAGGATTATTCCGGCTTGAAAATCAAGTCAATTCCGCATCCGACTCGTGTTACACAAATGCGCCAATCGAATGCGCCGTGTATTAGTGGCGATCTACCTTAATCAAATAAGGAAAGAGCCAAATAAAACAACGAATTGAAGAGGAGTGGTGAAAACTGCTCAAAACATAAAATACTTTTATAACGTATTGAATCGGTGTGTTGCTCTTATAAAAGAATGAACATTTTTGAAAATTTCAATGTTCTGGGCATATGTCAGATTACTGTCACCGGCCAATAGCAATTCAACAGATATGGCAAAATGTCTCAATTTATTGAATAAAACAAACCTATCTTCTTTATAAAAAAGTAATGTAAGGCATCTTCATAGGGGTGACCGCAGGGACAAGCTGGATTAGGAACTATATTAACACGATGAAGATCAGCGTTTAAGGAACTACACATGTTCCTTAATCTAGTGTGGATTATATTAATCTTTCTATCCCCAAAACTAAAGTATGTAGGTGGCTAACTGATTTGCAACTTAGTCTTTTTTCTTTTTTTTAAAAAATGTTGATATTTGGAGAGTCCCGAATGTCTTGATTAAGACGATTCCTTTCTACAACGGTAGAAGGAAAAAAAGATCTTTTTGTTAATTCTAACCTGTAACTTGGTAAAATATAATTGGAATCATCATGTAAATTATAATTAGAATTTTCACTTGCTAATGGTGGCATTAGTTCACACAGATACTCAGGAGCATGATGTTTATGTATTGAATAAAATAAATTAAGCCTCCTAGTTTTTCGTCTATCCAATAACTCTTCCTTTGCTTGGTTCTACCATGTATTTATAGGAGACCTTGTCTCATTTACATTTACTCCATTTCCTTTCATTGTTGATTTGAAATAAGAACAAATAAAGTCAATGAATGAGAAAGCAAATTTAGGAATCAAAATCTGACTCGCAAAATTGAGACTTTTAAAGGAATACTTCCGATCTGAATAATTACCGGATTGACGTTAATCGCGGTCGCGCTTCATTACTACCTCAGTTTCATAGTGAATATTGGGAGATCTCTACAGATGTGACAAAGTAGAAGTTCCGTTATAATGTTAGTTCCAAATGGATGATATATTATAGAACATTTTCTCATCGGAACAAGCAAATTTATGTAATTTCTTCCTAACGTTATAAATTGTGTATATTTGTTCCAAATGTCAAAAAATAATAAGACAATGTTCATGATATAATTCTGCTTGTAACGAAGCGATTCAAAAAGTAAAATTACAAAATATGCTCAGTCTTAAGTGCAATTAAAAGCAAATCATTTGAAAAGCGAAAATTGCATAAAACGAATCTAAATTTTGTAGAAGAATATTGAATTTTGCATGAATATCACCCCGGTATTCATACTTGACAGAGTACAGATGGGAAGTTACAAAACATAAACAAAAAAAAACAAGGAAACAAACAAACAAAAACAAAACAAACAAACAAACAAAAACCCAAAACAAAAATGAAACAAACGAAAAAAAAAAAAATAAACAAAACAAAACAAAACAAAACAAGAAAAATAAAAAAATTAATAAATAGGGAAGAAATCGAAAAATAGGAGAGAAAAACGTTTGAATCGATATTTTAGTCGTGTTTTATCATGTTTTTAGCTACATAAAAATATTCTGTTTATTGTCTTAAAATATCAACTAACAATCATTTTTTTCTAACATAGATGTCAATAGACCATTTGCCAATTCAAACGGAATTCCCGAATTTGACCTCGCGTTTTACAAACTTGGACAAAGGGAAGCAACTCTAGACCGGACAAACACGGTTAGTTTCCAACGTAAACTAACCAAAATGTAAAAATTATTTTCTCTTGACCTGCAAGGATTCCAAACTTCGACTTTGGTTAACTTTATCAAAATAATATGACCTTTTATGTGCCTGTTTGATTTGCTTTATATTCCAATAGATTTCATATACCAGAATGCTGATTTATAAAGGTTTCTTCGGTAAATGTGACAACCTGTCCGGTGTCACGTGACGTTGATTGAGTCAAAATTTTAAAGAACGGAACCAAAGTCGGTAATTGGCAAATCACCTATTTACTACATTTACGTGCGACAACAGCGATCAAAGGTTTCATAGGTTACGTTCATGAAGCGTCACGCCGAAAAATAAAACGTTCAGTTATCCACTCATGGAACGACGACGCCGCCTATCGGGAAAAGCGGTGAATGATTCCCATTAGAGATATTAATCTAATTTCAGACAGAATCAGATATTAATCTAATTTCAGACAGAATCTAATTTCACAGAAAGATGCCGACTTAGTTTCAGGTAGAAGTTCTAACTTCAAAGAGAGATATTATATAATTTCAGGTAGAAGAGAGATATTAATCTGATTTCAGACATAAGTTAAAGAGAGATATTAAATTCCAATTTCAGACATAAATTTAAGAGAGATATTAAATTCTGATTTCAGACATAAGTTAAAGAGAGATATTAAAGTCTGATTTCAGACATAAGTTTAAGAGAGATATTGAATTCTGATTTCAGACATAAGTTAAAGAGAGATATTAAATTCTGATTTCAGACATAAGTTAAAGAGAGATATTAAATTCTAATTTCAGACATAAGTTAAAGAGATATGAAATTCTGATTTCAGATAGAAATTCTTAGTTCACAAATAGAGATGTCAGAGAAGGAGATAAAGTCAACTCAGTTAACCTTGGAACAACTTAAGTTGGAGAAGTCAGAGATCGATCAACAGTATATTCCAATACTTAAAGCTCCGATAAATACTTTGTTTAAACCTGATTCCAATGATTATCTCCCTTTACCAAAACATGTTGAAGGATGTAAAATGAATTCATGTTTTGATTATTCTCGATGTTCGGTATTTTCTGGATTTCCAGTTTATTTTTACAATTTTGGTGAAGAGTTAAATATTGGAGAGATACATCCCTTTGTTGAAGAAGTAATCGTCGAATATTCCAAGGAAAATATTTACCGAACTTTGGACTCATCAGCTGCATGTATATTTGTAGCTGTTATTGGTCAACAGGTAGATCACATGACTAGTAGCAAGCTAGAAAAAGCAATACATCAACTTCCATATTGGCGTGGTGACGGGAGAAACCATATTCTAATCAATTTAATGAGAAATGAAAATGATGATATAGACATGTTTGGTGATATACACACTGGGAGAGCTATATTAGTAAAATCTCCTTATGTTAAAACATTGTTCAGATCAGGATTTGACATTGTGATTCCACCAAGCGTGGGAAAACCAAAGGGAGATGTGTGGAATGAACTTCCACCAGTTTCTCCAATTCGTCGCAAATATTTTTTGTCTTTCATAGGTAGCTTTAACGGAAATGTGCAATCTCAGGAAACTGATGGAGAGTTATCTCCCTTAATAGAACATTCTGTGATGTCTTTACTTAAAAATGTACAGTCAAAAGTTGACCCTGAAATTTACATAAAATTTACATGTGACTCTGAAGTGGATGGAGCAATCAACGGAGAATTTTCTATGTGTGAATCAGAAAGTAATCGTCAAGAAATATTGAAACAGTCAACATTCTCATTAATCATTGCTCCTTCAAATGACAGTTACGTGTCAACAAATGTGTTTCAACTTCGCCTGTACGAGGCATTAAAATTTGGTGCTATTCCCGTTATTTTAGGAGATCACATGACATTACCATATATGGAAATACTCGATTGGAAAAAAGCTGTGGTTATTTTACCAAAAGCAAGATTGACAGAATTTCATTTTATATTAAGAACTTATACAGACACTGCAATGGCAGCCATGAAACTCAAAGGGAGGTTTTATTTCCAGACTTATTTTTCGACAACAGAATCAATTCTAGACACAGTCTTAGCTCTAGTTAGAACTCGATTAGATATTCCTCCCGCACCAATTGGCGATATGAAATCTCCGAGTGTGTTCAATAATTCATCATACGTTACTATAAAGTACGAAGAAATCAATGGTGAAAATGACGAAATATTAGGGCCACTAGAGGCCATTTTTCCTTCTGCTAAATTTAGAAATAATTTTACACGAAATGTTTTCTTTCATACTTTCATGGAGTCTGGTGATCCTTTTAGGAATTACCCATTCACACCATTTGAACATGTTTTGCCATCAGAGTCTAAATTTCTTGGTAAGTACATGCCACCTATATTGCTTAGTGATCGTGTTAAGTCTATTTATAAATATGGTATAAAATTTTAAAATACTGATGAGCAACTAAAAGCTGATTAACCTGAGTTAATTTAAAAACAATTTGTGGTCAAAAAAAAATTTCAAAAATATAATCAGTAGAAGTACTTTTATTCGTGAACATTAATTTTTATGGTTTTCATAAATATGACTATTTCTTTGAATCCTATTCATTAAAACTCTGAAGAACAAGAGAATCTGAGTCATTCAACACTATGCCCCGCTACTGATCATAAATAATTAATGACCATTAGTGACATTTATTTTATCATTTATACATCTAGAGGCCAGACAATGTACCCGAAAACTATATACCCCTTCTACTTCGTAGGCAGGGCATAAAAATACATTTCATTGGGAACTTTATTTCGTGGTTTCAGCGAACCAGGAAATCCACGAAAATTGGAATCTCATGAACAATTGTACTTTTACAGTAAATCTATGAAACTGTTGTGATGAATATATAGATTACACCACAAGATCCCGTTCATTACCATATTTTATCCACTAGAGATAGTTAAATTTTAAAATTTTAATTGCGAGGCTTGCCGAGCATTTTAAAATTTTAAAATTTAACTATCGAGAGTGGATAAAATATGGTAATAATCAGGATAAAGTGGTGTAATCTTTTTCTCTAATGATCAATGATAAACACCGAGAACTGTTTCCGAATAGATTTGGTGGGAAATAGCACGGGGCTTTATTCAACATACGTTGAATAAAGAAAATTTATCCAACGGGTCAAAACCGGTTTAAACTTGACATATCATTAGAGAAAAGTAATTATCTAATTTCTGTCCTGTTTTCATGTTGACTGAACAGGGCGAGAAATCGTTTCTCAATCCTCTCTAGAGAAAATGTTATTCTCATAAGTGATTGGCTGAACTTCAATTATGACGTAAATAAATATATTTGCCCTTTTCTGACTTTACCAGTGTGACGCCATAAAAAAAAAGATGACCATGCCTGATGACGACACATTTGATCAGATATTCAGAAGGGGGGGGCATTTTTTGTCCAAATTTTCCTTGAAATCATCAGAGAAATAAATTCACTAACCGTATCTCATCAGAAACGACACTTCTACACTCTCAATAGTTATATTTTCAAATATAAAACTATCTCTAGTGAAGAAATGTCATTTCTCACTCTATTCAGTTGTGAATTCTATATTATTCTGACCTGTGTGCATACACAATGATATAAAGAACACTAACAGCGTACCCTTGGATAGAAAAAAATGAAAGGATATGGAGTGAATGTAAATGTGACAAAAAACGTACACGATACATAGAAAAATCCAGTTTATCAAGGACAGGGCTTTTATTCCTGTCTACATCTTGAAGTCACCTGAAGGTCTTCAACTAGACTACATTTGTAGTAGGTTAACTGTTTAATGAGACATGATCACTTTACTGAATTTGTGGAAAAAAAATTGCACAACTGTAATGTATTTTTGTATTGTTACAGGTTCAGGGTATGGATTTAGACCCATAGGAAAGGGAGAAGGAGGGTCCGGGAAAGAATTCAGTGAGGCTCTAGGTGGGAATGTTCCCAGAGAACAGTTTACATGTAAGTAAAGGGAAAGGAGAAGGAGAGTCGAGGAAAGAATTTAGCGAGGCTCTAGGTGGGAATGTTCCAAGAGAACAGTTTACATGTAAGTATAGGGAAAGGAGAAGGAGAGTCGAGGAAAGAATTTAGTGAGGCTCTAGGTGGGAATGTTCCAAGAGAACAGTTTACATGTTAGTATATAGGGAAAGGAGAAAGAAAGTCGAGGAAAGAATTCAGTGAGGCTGTAGGTGGGAATGTTCCAAGAGAACAGTTTACATGTAAGTATAGGGAAAGGAGAAGGAGAGTCGAGGAAACAATTCAGTGAGGCTCTAGGTTGGAATGTTCCAAGAGAACAGTTTACATGTTAGTATAGGGAAAGGAGAAGGAGAGTCAAGGAAAGAATTCAGTGAGGCTGTAGGTGGGAATGTTTACATGTAAGTATAGGGAAAGGAGAAGGAGAGTCGAGGAAAGAATTCAGTGAGGCTCTAGGTGGGAATGTTCCCAGAGAACAGTTTACATGTAAGAATAGGGAAAGGAGAAGGAGAGTCGAGGAAAGAATTCAGTGAGGCTCTAGGTGGGAATGTTCCAAGAGAACAGTTTACATGTTAGTATAGGGAAAGGAGAAGGAGAGTCGAGGAAAGAATTCAGTGAGGCTCTAGGTGGGAATGTTCCCAGAGAACAGTTTACATGTAAGTACAGGGGAAGGACAAGGAGAGTCGAGGAAAGAATTCAGTGAGGCTCTAGGTGGGAATGTTCCAAGAGAACAGTTTACATGTAAGTATAGGAAAGGAGAAGGAGGATCAGGGAAAGAATTCAGTGAGGCTCTAGGTGGGAATGTTCCCAAGGAGAGGTACTAGTTTAAATGTAAGTATAGGCACCCAAAATCGGTTTAACCCTACTGCTGACATTTGCTAGTGCCAGAACCAAATCTGGCTCTCCTGAGTCCCTATCATCATGATCGTTGTTTACGTTTGTCTTTTGTCTTATTTGTGTTTTTCCTTTGCAGTTCCCTGGCATATTGTTTCATTTAAGGCAAAAAGAAAAAATATCTGTGTTTACGGTAGTCCGACCGACCCTATTTTTTAGATGCCGACCCTAGAACTTTTTATTGATTCTCATAAAAAAAAGTTCAACGTTGTTATCAACTGACCCTATTTTGATACAGGCCTCTGTAAATTGATAAGTTTATCTGGTAACATGCTTCCGCTGGTACGGAAAGATAATAAAATAGACATTTAAACTTTTTATTTGGTTCAAAAGACATTCAAATAGACAAATATCAAGAAGTATGCCAAGTTTCTTCCAGAACACAATGCAAATGGCAGGACTTCCGGTTTGTAGGATTAATTTCGGAACAAACTTGAGAATGACCCGAAATTTTTCCGGATATCGTTGACGATGCCTGGAAAAAAAAAAAAAAAAAAAGATTCCCGACCTACTGACCCTAATTTTTTTCAGCAGACTACAGTAAACACACATATTTTTTTCTTTTTGGCCTAATTGTAATTTTCATCCATTGTAGATGTTTCCTATTATCTGTTTTTAAAATGAGTAAAGAACTATAATCATGATAAGGCCATAAATAATTTATTGGTTCACAGGCCCTCCCTCATCTAGTTTGAGGCTTGAAAAAAGCCCCTCATTGACCCTATTTTTTCCCATTCCAATAAAATAAAAACAAAAAATCATCTCCCTCACTACATTTTTGGTGGTTTTTACAATGTAAAAAGCTGCCTCATCTATTTTTTGGCAAATAAAAAGATAAAAAAAATCACCTCCCTCCCTCATCATTTTGAATGAAAAATTGCCTGAGAACCAATTAATTAATTTTGTATGGCCTAATGAGGCTTTAGGTTTGAATTACTCCCCTTTCATCAAGAAAACAGTTTACATGTAAGTGAAAAAAAAATTAAGATTTTTGTCAGGTGTTAAGGCTGCAATTATAGATTGGTATTTCACCTTGTCTGTTTTTAACGTACAAAGGTTTTCTAGGCACCGGACTTGTTTAGCTGATACTCTAGTTTTACATGATCAAACACTAGAAAAACAAAATCTCTAATTTTACAGAAAATGAATCGAATTTGAACTAATTTTTTAGGGTTTTATTATATAAAGTGTGTATATAGGAGTCAAAGTTTCATACATATGTACTAATCAGAATATCTGATTCATTTCAACTAATCTAGACATCTTTTACATTTCCACCAATAAGAACATCTGTAACATTTCCAGTAATTAGAACATCAGGTACATTCCGACTAATCGGCACATCTGTTACATTTGTTCTTATCAGAACATCTGTTGCATTTCTATATATCGGAACATATGTTACATTTCCATTAATCAGAACATCTGTTACATTTCTGTGTATCAGAACATCTGTAACATTTCAACTAATCATATCATCTGTTACATTTCTATGTATCAGAACATCTGTTACATTTCACCTAATTAGAACATCTATTACATTTCCACTATTCAGAACATCAGATACATTTCATCAAATCAGAACATTTGTTACATTTCCAGTAATTAGAGCAGCTGTTACATTTCCACTTATCAGAACATCTGTTAGATTTCAACTAATTAGAACATCTGCTACATTTTCTTTAAGCAGAACACCTGAAATGTTACATTTCAACTAATCAGAACATCTGTTACATTTCCACTAATCAGAACATCTGTTACATTTCAACTAATCATATCATCTGTTACATTTCCACTAGTTAAAACATCTGTTACATTTTCTTTAAGCAGAACACCTGAAACGTTGCATTTCAACTAATCAACATCTGTAACATTTCCACTAATCAGAACATCTTTAACACTCCACTTATAAAAACACCTAATCCAGATATAACTTATAAAACCTTTAAATCGTCTAATTCATAAGGGTTATAATTACGGTATTGTCGTCAAGTCATTACGTA
>MJUU01072990.1:0-20748 GCA_002080025.1 Modiolus philippinarum
CCGTGAATTGACATTGGAACTCTCCTGTCAAGCTGGCATTCCGACTGGGTTGAATCGCTTTTACAGGAATTTCATTGGTCGAGCGTCAAGTAATAACACATCACACGTGATGTGCTATTATTTTTTCGACGTTTTTATTGGACCACTGTGAAATCTCGTTTGCCGTGATTAACGTTACCTAGCAACGGTGTTGTCGTTTGAAACAAAAACAGCAGTTCGGCACTGAATATTATGAAAATCATAAGAGAAATAGTTTTAACAACTCGAAAAAATTGCATATCGCTGGATATCAACTCTCGTTATGTAATTTCAAATATAATAAACAGGCTCGTTTTTTATATTTTGAAATTACATAACTCTAGTTGATATCCATCGATATACAATTCTTTTCGTTATGAAAACTATAAATACACATTCGAGAAGCACTGCAGAATTTGTTATTAAATTCTTGTATTTAGAGCCAATTAAAGCAATGACGGCCAGACGAAACAGAAATTTGAAGTCCAAATCATAATTGACAAATCTACATAAGTAACATAATTTTTATCCAAAGGGTAGAATGTCTTTCATTCTAAATACATGTAAATTTCTAAATACATTTACATTTTAATTGACACTCAAACTCTAGATTGATCTTTTACTGATTTTTTTTCATACAAATATTCGAATCGATACGGAAACCAGAACAACCGGAAATTCTAAAGTACCATCATCAATAAATATGTATATTTCCTCTTTGTTATACAGGAATTTAGATAAACATTGAATCATAATGTTTTTTAAACTTGGATTTTTATTATTTATACTTTGTGATATTTTATCGGTTGTAGGTAAGATGTAATAATAATTCTGGTGTACACTTCAGATGGGGATTTTTCAAGATGCTCGGATTAGAAGTATTTAAGCTAGGGAAGTTGGGAATTCTATAATTAAAGCCTGTCGCGAAATAAATGCACCGGGAATTGGGATTCATCATTTAAGTTATTTTAAGTACGGGATGTCCGGATTAAAATAGCAATAAAGTAGGGATTCCGGAATGAGACCACCTTATCCCCCCTTTTTCAAGAATAATTTTTTTCGGCAAACTTATTGTTACTGTTCAGACAACTTTGCATCCAAAATATATTCATTTGGGGTCTTTTTTAAAATCTATCTGGTCTGTTTTTATGCAGAGTATCAGAAAATATATCCCAACTATTTGTTTTATGCACTAAGTTTAGTGCGATATCGTGCCAGATTCTTGAACATTTTTCACGCATGTATACACAAAAGAGATCATACATGTATCTTTGTATTTTTCGTGTTTTAATTTTATTACGAATACCCTATAGGCTTGTCTATATCCGCAGTATACCCTTTATTCACAGAATGCATGGAGAATCAAAGAAAATGGATTGATGCATACAAACAATGTGAGAGCCAAAGGAAAATACTCACACCCATAAATTCCATCGATATACAAAATAATGGATTCAAATCAGATGTATCCGTGTGGACATCAAATTATGTTATATATTTTGGCTGGCCTAGGAATATCGGTAAGTATAGAGTTTACATATGATATAATCCTAAGCCCCATCTTCACGCACAATAATAACACTTGTATGTAAATTTTGAGTATGTATAAAATATTTTACGAAGGTATATGGAATAAATGAACATGAGACCATAACACATACAATTTTGTTCACTCAAACTGCAATAATTTTAATGAGCTGTATGGGCATTTCGGAAATTAATTCCTCATCAGCAGCACTAGAACAAAACATAGGAAATCCACAATTTCAAAACATGTTTTAAATGCATAAAACCAAACGAAAATCAAATAATCAGTAAAATCAAGGACAAAATTACGATGGAGGGAGTTGAAACTTAGGTTTCAGAATTTACAAAATTTAGATAAAAGTTATAAACAAAGTGCACACATGAGATGTAATCTCATGAACAAGTATAAGTATTTTTGCTATTAATATACGTGCATTGATCTCAGGTGTGTATTTTCATTTTGGAGGCCAAGTACAATCAGCGTCCAAAATCGCCTAAAAGGCACAAACCATTTGATTTTCGGGGGGGGGGGGGCTGGTATGTTTTAGACAAAAAAATCCTGGCCTAGATTTAGCCAAATAAAAATTCTAACCAGCATTTAACTGGCCCAGATCCTAGTNATTAAAAAAAGGCCTGGCTCATGATAATTTAATTCCTAGCATAGTGTATGTTGGGATAAATACGCCCCCCCCCCCGAATATTTTAAAGGGAGAAAAGTTCATTGAGTGTGCATCAGTTTTATTTTTACAATCTAGATGCAAAATTCTTTTCTTCCCTTTCATGGAAAGATATAGTTTTTTTGCAAGACGTGCTAAAAAACATACCATGATTCTTCACTCATCTTACCCTTAACCTCATGCAAATTCACACCCTTTGTTAAGTTTACGCACGTATGCAGTTGCATTCACATTCAGTATTCGCACACTTATGCAATTTTGCATACCTATTTAAAAGTACACAGGTGTGTAAAACTTTGCATGTAAATGGGGCTCTAGACTATTTTCACTTGTTTGTATTAATTCTACTTTAGTATTTTTGAAACACTTGCCACTTCTTCTGAAATGTCATGCTTTACTTATATCTCAAAATAACCAAAAGTAGCAGATTTATGATTTTCATTTCATTTTCAGTTCCTTCTGTAATAACTGTCTATATTTTGTGCAAGTTTTTTTTTTTTATCAAAATAATAAACAAAATATTTCCCTATCTTGTGACTGTCATTTTTTGTTTTGTTTTTGTTTTTTGTTTTTTGTTTTTTGGGTTTTTTTTTGTATAATTTTGAAATTAGCGTTCATGGCTATACTTATTAGTATAAACATCTGTCTTCTTTTTTTTCTAGTATTTCTTGCAATAATGACCAGTATTTTTGAAGTTTGCATATTTTACGAAAGGATATGGAGTAAATGAATATGAGACCATAACACATATGTTAACTCCAACTGCAATAATTTTAATGAGCTGTATGGCCATTTCGGAAATTTATTCCTCATCAGCAGCACTAGAACCAAGCAAAGGAAATCGATAATGTAAAAAAATGTAAAAATGCATAAAACCAAACGAAATCCGAATAATCAGTAATATCAAATACAGCTTAGGACAAAACTACAATGCATGTATGTTTACTTTGGGACTACATTTGTTTGGATATTAAATTTAATTAGTGTATTGTCTGTTTGCACATTTCTTTATGGGCATTAGGTATAATTTGTCAATTTCAAACCTTCTTAAGTGTGACTGGAAGTGATTTTACCCCGCTTTAGATCAAAGAAATATAACAAGTCGATACATTCTTTTCAATTTGGGATGACGTTAAAAGTTATGACTAATATTAATTGGACTAGCATTTGATTTTTAGAAGTGGGAACTATATCAAATAGAGGTCAACTTTAAATTGCAAAAATGCGTAGCATATTAAGATCTGCCCAACTAGAAATTTTAAAGAAAATTTGGATACTTATATAGAAGTTATTGCCCTTTATTGGTCAAATTTTTGTAACTTTTTACATTCTACACTATATTTCAAAAGGGATTTAAGACAGAGGTTAAGATTTAATGCAAAAAGGTTCAGTGTGTCAAGGACTACATTTATTCTCCATAACGGAAGTTGCCGATCTCATCCAAGATGGCCACCAGTGGTGAACTTAGTTTAACATTTGCCCTTATGGAAAAATTGATTCTCCTCTGAGACTACTGCGCAAATCTGTCCTTAGTTGGTCCCTTTGAAAAAATATGTCTGGCAAATCCTCATCAGATCCAAGATGGCCGCCAGTGGGGAATATAGTTAAACATTGAACTCCATGAAATTACACATTCAAAGACCTCCTTTAAGACTACTTTTCCAATTGGAACCATACTGGTTCACAACTCTCCTTAATTGGCTCCCTTTGAAAAAGGAGTCTGACCAACCGCATCAGATTTAAGATTTAACAGTAGTACCAAAATGACAATTCTGCCACAATCATGCAAAATCCTGCATAAAAATCCCTACCTCGATGGCAAAATGCAAACGGACGGCATTCCTATTGATCATAGGGTAAATACAAAAATTATGTCTTTCGCACGGAGCATAAGTCAGTCTCTACAGGACACCTTAAAGAGAGGTGTGCCTACGTCCAAGATTGATATAAATAAAGATATGGCATCAGAAAGAAATAAGATGGATCAGTTCCAGGATTTCTTTCTGGAGAATGAAGAAGATTTGGAAGATAGCAACCCCCCAAAACAAAACAGCATCAGTGCTGCAACGCCCCCAACCTGGTGCAGATGGATGAGCACACCCAGCAGTGTCAAAATTGTGGGATGGAGTAAGTCCAACGATTTCAGCATCAACCAAGGGAGCAGAAGACTACCTGCGGCTACCCACTCAAGAGGAAGAAGGGGCAGTTCTGCAAGAGCAAGCCCGGGAAGGATGGTCTCTGCTGGAGACATGATAGGCAACCACGCGAGACGGAAGAAGAGGAGACCATTCCCGTCGAGGGTAAGATGGTGGTTGAAGAGACCATGAAGACCCTCCGCCAAATAGCTAAGGATGAGGGTCTGAAGGGGGTCAGCAGGAAAAGTAAGGAGGCCTTGGTGGAGCTCATCGAGGAGAAAACCACCCGTAAATTTACCCGTAAGGAAGTCTTCAGCAAGAAGCAGCTGAAAGCACTCGCCAAGAATCGTGGCCTCACCAAGTTCTCCCGCCTCAAGAGAGAGGATCTCATTCAGCTGGTCGAAGAAGATATCAGAAATGCCCCAGTCGAGGATGAGATTAAGGTCACCGATAGGCGTCAAGCGCTGAATGGTGTATTTGGCACGGTCGCCATTGAACCCGTAAAGTCGCATGACGTGACCACATATCTCAAAGTAAGTCGGAGCACAATCTTTACAACCATCTCAGATGCTCTCGCCAAAAAGAAGGCATTGAAGGTGCACTTAGTGCTCCTAGCAGAAATGGTGAAGACCAACCCCGCGACCGGAGAAAATATCTACATCGCCCCTTACTTCCGATCAGCTCTTGCTACCCTCACCCAATCATCCGACCTCGAATTGGAGATTGCCTTCATGATGGAGAAGATCAAGGAAAATATGGCCAAGTACATGCGTGAAGGGAGCGGATGGACTTTTGGGCATGTCGTGAAGCTAGAAATCCATCTCAATCAATTCAAGCCTCTAAAGGGCAGATCCTTCATACCACTCCCACAGAAGCTGAATCAGAAGAAAGCCATCATCAATGTGAGGAATGAGGATGATCGTTGCTTCCAGTGGGCAGTCCTATCAGCACTTCTCAATACTGAGGTGGATCGTAAGCAGACCAACCGAGTGACACAGTACAAACCATGGGAGAAAGAGCTTAACTTCGAAGGCATTGACTTTCCAGTCTCGCTCAAGGCGATCGATAAATTTGAGAGGCAGAATCCTACCATCAACATCAACGTCTATGGCTTCGATGGCGTAAAGAAGGGTGAAGATGGGGAAGAGGATATTCAGATCTATCCCCTCAGGATATCTAAGAATACGAGCTCCACTCACGTAGATCTCCTCTTCCTGACCCACGAAGACAAGCAGCATTACTGCTGGATCAAGAGCCTCTCTCGACTTCTGAGCTCTCAGGTTACGAATCATGATATGCAAGCTTACTTTTGCCGTAGGTGCTTGAAACATTTTACCAGGCAGGATATTTTGGAAGAGCACATGGAATATTGCAGTCAGAAAGAAGCCGTCAGGATCGAGATGCCAGAAGAAGGGACCTCCATAGCCTTCCACAACCACAAAAAGATGATGAGAGTCCCCTTCGCGATTTACGCGGATTTTGAGTGCTTCAAGGAGAAGCTCGATACCTGCCAATCAGATCCATCCCACTCCTACACGAAGGCCTACCAGCTTCAGCGACCATCAGGCTTCTGCTATTACGTGAAGTACGCTCATGGGGACTACAAAGATAGGGTCATCTATTGCGGTGAGGATGCAGCCAAGAAATTCGTGGAGTGTATGGAGGAGGAAGTACAGACCATTGGTAAGCTATACAAGGAGAATAAGCCCATGGTGATGACTGATGAGGACAAGGAGAGCTTTGAAGAAAGCACGCACTGCCACATTTGCGGGGGTGAATTGGGATTGGATAAGGTTCGGGACCACGACCATCTTACCGGGAAATATCGCGGCGCAGCACACAACGAGTGCAATCGGGACTTCCAGCTCCCAAAGCACGTCCCCATCTTCTTCCACAACTTGAGTGGGTATGATTCCCACATCTTCGTCAAGGAGCTTGGATTCTCTGAGGGTAAGATCAACTGCATCCCCAATACCGATGAGAAGTATATCAGCTTTTCCAAGAAGGTGGGAGATCTAGAAATGAGATTCGTCGATTCCCTGCGCTTCACGCTCAGCTCGCTGGATAAGCTAGCCAAAAATCTCACCCCCGACCAATTCAAGACCATGTAGGCGAGATTTGGCGATCGTCACGAGCTGATGATTCGGAAGGGAGTTTTTCCCTACGATTATATGGATGGAGACGCTAAGCTGGAAGAGACTCAGCTCCCACCCAAGGAAACCTTCTACCGCACACTCTCCGGGGAGAGCATCACCGACGAAGACTACGCGCACGCTCAGAAGGACTGGGAGACCTTCAAAGGCAAGACTCTACGAGATTATCATAATCTCTACCTCGAAACCGATGTCTTGCTGCTCACCGACATCTTCGAGAATTTCAGGGATAACTGCCAGACTCACTTTGGGCTTGATCCTGCCAACTACTTCACATCGCCCGGATTGTCTTACGACGCTGCCCTCAAAACCAGTGGACAAAGATTGGAGCTTCTGTCTGATCCGGACATGCTACTAATGTTCGAGAGGGGCACCAGAGGAGGAGTCGCCATGATCTCTCATCGTCACGCTCAGGCCAATAATCCCTACATGACCGACTACGACGCCTCTCAACCCACCAAGCATCTCACCTACCTCGACGCCAATAATCTGTACGGATGAGCGATGTCACAGCCTCTCCCCACAGGAGATTTCGAATGGGTGGAGCCAGAAGAGATCGATGAGATTCTCAGCTATCCTAACGATCACGAATATGGGGCCATGGTAGAATGGGATCTCGAATATCCGAAGGATCTTCACGACGCCCACAACGACTACCCTCTTGCGCCCGAGAACGTGGAGATCAACAAAGTCCGCAAGCTGGTGCCTCATCTAGGCAAGCGTGAGAAATACGTCCTCCACTATCGATATCTCAAGATGTATCGGGAGAGGGGAATGAAGCTCACCAAAGTCCATCGGATCATTAGGTTCAGGCAATCCCCATGGCTCATGAAATATATCGAACTAAATACCGCTCTCCGCGCCAAGGCCAAGACCGACTCCCAGAAGTATTTCTTCAAACTCATGAATAATTCGGTCTTCGGCATGACCATGGAGAGTATCCGGAAGCGTGTAGACGTCAGGCTGGTCACCACCGAAAAGCAGGCCTTGTAGCTCATGACCAAGCCCAATTTCGATCGTCGAGTGGTCTTCACCGAGAATCTAGCAGCCATCCATATGAAGAAGACCAAGCTGAAATTCGATAAGCCAGTCTACCTAGGATCCTGCATCTTGGATATTTCGAAGCTTCTCATGTATGATTTCCACTATGGATTCATGAGGAAGATGTACGACGATAAGGCTCGACTTCTCTTCACCGACACAGACAGCTTGGCCTATGAGATCCAGACCGATGACTTCCACCAGGATATCGCTCCACACGTCCAGGAAAAATTCGATACATCCAACTACCCAGACGAGCATTTCTCTGGCATCCCCACTGGCGTGAATAATAAGATCCTCGGAAAATTCAAGGACGACTACGCTGGCAAGGCTATGACCGAATTCGTGGGGCTCCGAGCGAAGCTATACGCTTTCAAGGTGGATGATGGTGAGATCACCAAGAAGGCGAAGGGAGTCACCAAGAGCGTCATCAAGCGCAGCATCGCCTTCGAGGACTACGAGCGATGCCTCACCACTCAGCAAGATATCCATCGTCCGATGAATATCCTCCGGAGCCATCTCCATCTCCAACAAGGTCGCGCTCTCCGCCAAAGCCGACAAGCGTCACATCCTCCCGGATGGCATCAGCACCCTTGCCCACGGACACTATCGAATCACCCATGGCTAAGCCCCTCTGCACTTAGTAGGCTCTGACGAGTGCGGATGCCCATCCCTCCTTAGCAGGCTCATGCCCAACCGCATCACCAATCATATATATAAATGGGTAAAAGTAGACGCTCATGCAATCCTGCAAGCTTCGTCAGACATATCCACAAATGGCAGGAATATCTGAATGAATGTAAGCAGAAGATGGCTCTCTATGAGAAACGATGCCAGCTCAGAGCCCGCTTGGAGAAGAAGAAGATCCAAGAACAGACAGACTCTGAGTGGTCCGTACGCCCCATCTCCCTCCCTATCGTTTTGCAGCCTCTGACGGATGCAGATGCCCATCCAGACTGACCATACTTAGATAAATGAGCAGCATACGAGTGCACAGCATCCTCCTCCCCCACCAGCCCTCTCGAATCTAGATTTGGAGGAAGCTGCCAAAGCCTTGAGAATCCCCCACTTCAGAGGGGTATTCATGCGCAATGCCTTACCACCCACCCCACACCCCATCGAATGCGGCATCCTGAATCACGACGATCGCGATGGCCCTGGCACACACTGGACGTGCTGGCATAAGCATGGAGGACTCAAAGTCTACTTCGATCCCTACGGACTACCCCCACCCAACGAGATCGTCGACTATCTGAGACCGGAGATTCGATATAATACCGATGAGCTTCAGCGTCGTGGCGACGTGGTCTGCGGGCACTTTTACTTGCACGTTTTGAAGCTTCTTTCGGAAGGTCGAACGCTCGAGGAGGTCATCTTCGACCTATAGATAAATGCCTCGAGGAAGCGCATGCCAGTATGGCAGATGCTTCAGGATCTCAATATGAGCGATCATCGCATCACCAGTCTTGGATTACCGCGGGATAGCTCGGACGCTGTGACGAAGAAATGGGTCACTCAGCAGCTGAAAGAAAATATGAAAAGTATCGATGACCTAGAGGCCGAGCTTGGTGCTACCCAGAAAGCTCTCGAGGAAGAAAAGAAACGCTTCGATCGCATTGAGAAATATATGGCAAAGTGCCTACCTATGGCAGGTGGTTAGATGGAAGGGGATATCGATATGCAAGGGCATACGATCCACAATCTGCCAGAAGGGACCCGAGCAGGCGAACCGGTCACCAAGGGATGGTATGCTAAAAATTGGCAGGAGGTGGTCAGTGCGATGCAAGGAAGGATCGAAGCCATGGATAAAAAGATCACGTCTCACCACGGATAGCTTCACAGCCTTTCTGGTCTCTCTCTTTCGAGGGACCGGAAAGACTACTGGGATTATTGCCAGTCGGACTCTTTGACCCATGAATTGAAAGACTTAGGATATCCCAACCACTTCACGAAGATTTCCTTCACCCCATCCCTGGTTCGTCGACGCAGGATATCTTCGATGTGATAGACTTCCTGATCGGTGCGCTGGAGCTCGGGCTCGTAGAAGGATCCCTGGATCTCCTCATCGTGAAAATCCTTGAGCCGATAGGTTAGTGGCTGTGTCGCTAGGGTCTGAAAGATGGTGAAGACTTCCTCAGTCCAGCGCGGAGTATATCCCTTCTCGAAAGTGCGCTTCTTCTTGATGATCCGGACTTTATCGCCAACGTCGAATCGATGAGGCTTCATGGGTGGAAGATCTCCGTAAAGATTCCAAAAGACCTTAGCCTCGTGCTCTTTCTTGCTGGCATCGGTGGGAGTCATCTTGATGGATCGATGCTTGGAGGTATTATATTGCCGCACCAGATCCCTCAGGATGGGAAGGTAGGCGCGCGTGCTATTGGCCGAGAAATATTTGAACATCGTCTCCTTCATGGTGCGATTCCAGCGCTCGACGATGCTCGATTTCTCCTCATTCTCCGTGGAGTAGAGATCGATCCCATGCTTCTACAGCAGATCCTTCATCTCACGAGTATAAAATTCAGAGCCCTTATCGGTCCATAGCTTCTCGGGCTTGCGATCCTTGAAGACGATCCGGAAGGGCATCTCGCACAGTCGCACCTTTCTTATCTTTGAGTGGCACCAACCAACCATACTTGGAGAAGACGTCGATGATGCTCAAGAGGTATTTGAAGCCTCGATTATCCCTGGAGAAGGCGCTTATATCTACGAGATCAGCTGCCCAGGTCTCGTCCACTCCACCCACCACCACGCGCCTCTTCTCGAATTTGCGACTGACTGGCTTATGCAGCTCTTCGGCTAGCTCATTCGACCAGCGTACTTTTTTTTTCTTCACGCCCAGCCCAAATCGAGCCTTGGTGCCGATTATGGGTCTGAAGATACTTCGTTCCATGCGCTCGCGGGCCATGGGCTGCTGGATGCCATCCAGCTCCTTGAGCATGGTCTTATCGCAGATGGAATTGCTGATGCTGAGCATAACAGAGATCGTGATGATAGGAGGCCTTATCCACGCGATTGATTGGCATCGACCAAGGTTTGGGGGTGCCATCTGCCTTCAGACGCTTATGAGGCTTGGTGCCGGGGCCGGTGAAATCATGCCCTGGTAAGTGCATTTCCACGGGCATGCGATTGAGCATCTTATTCCAGAGCCCGGCGCCTGATGCAGCGATGAATTAGGACTTCTGGGAGCCACAGACGACGCAGGTTCCAACCTTTCGCAGCCTCCCATTGCTTGCCACTACCTCGCTCAAGCCTTTCGTCTCCGTCTTCTTCTTGCATTTCAAGCAGAACATTGTCATTTTATATAGATAAACGGACGTTGAAGACCTTACCTACGATGAGCCTACCACCATTAGTGGGCATAATTACTTCCTCCTCCCACAGCGATCCATCTGAGGTCTGATCATCGGAACATCAGACTGTGGCAAGACGACGCTGCTGAATAACCTCCTCCTGCGTGATGGATGGCTCGACTACGATCGACTCTATGTCTTCGGAAAATCGCTCCATCAGCCAATTTATCAGCTGCTGCAGCGGGCGCTGAGGGAAAGGATATTCGAAAGACGATATCCGCGAGCTTCTTTCCATCAAGGATCGCTATCCGCACTCCTTGATCGACGTGGTGGATGCGATGAAGCCCCCGCCAAAACCAAGTGGTATCG
Source organism: Modiolus philippinarum (assembly GCA_002080025.1). Classification (NCBI taxonomy): domain Eukaryota; kingdom Metazoa; phylum Mollusca; class Bivalvia; order Mytilida; family Modiolidae; genus Modiolus; species Modiolus philippinarum. Next base: position 11,211 of record MJUU01072990.1, read on the forward strand.
AGCCCTTCTTCGAGCAGGTGACCGACGTGCCCGATCCCCGCGACCTCGACCCCTCTCGCAAGAATCTCATGGTCTTCGACGACTTGATGCTCAGCAAGCTTCGAGCAGGATGCCAAGAATCGCGATCATATCCGCCGAGACCATTGCAGCGATCTCAGCCCGGCTCAGTTCGATACCCTATGCAATCGCTTTTGGGCCAAGCCTCACGGATTCATGACCATCGATCTCACGAGCTCCAAGACGAATGGAAAGTTTCGATGCAATCTGGATGAGTTCTATCGAAGAATGATGCAGGAATTTTTCCTGGAAAATCAAAGGGACTTGGATCGGGAGAATGCCCCCAAGCCCCCACGACCACCCCCTAAATGCAAGCATCGCTTGGAGAGAGTGCTTATTAACGATGAGATCCTAGGATATGACTGCAGCAGATGCGGTGCCGAAAGGTATGCTCACCACATCAATGTCCAGGATTTCAAGGGAAGCTCCTATAATTCCCATCACCAAAAAGATTGATGATCTCACCCTACCCGCCCCCATGCCTGCCCTTCCTCCTGCCGCTGCCGAAGGCGTTGACCACCCATTACCCATTGGGCAAGCATTGACTACCAATCTCGGTCCGAGAGCCACCAATTACCTTCAGCTCAGTATGACTCCCAAAGCAGATCATACCTTTGGATTGCGAGTGGAAGATGGCGCCATCATGATCGGGAGTCTCCCCGTCACTTTCGATGGTGACGATATCATCGTCGATGACGAGCGCTATAGGGGTACCCTCGGTCTATGGGAGCTCATGGTCATGAAGCATCCCGAAGATTTCGAGGTGGACGATCTGAATACCTATGGTGATATTCTAGGAGCATCGAATGCCATGTATCTGCAGTCTCACAGACCCCAAAGTCTAGTAAAGCAAGAAGTGGAAGGAGATCGTCTCATACCTCTATAAGCAAGATAAGTATGGGAGTGGGGTCTTTCTTCCCAAATGCTTCGACCAGTTACTGGATCGTCTCGATCTTTGCGCTGCTGCCTATAAGGATGGGAATAATGGGGTGCGTAATGAAATCGTAGCCATCTTCGACGCCATGACGAAAGCCAAGCATATCAGCAGGAAAGAGTACGATACGCTGCATCGAAAGCTCCTCTAAATAAATGCCTTTAGTAGTGAATCACGGATATCGCCGGAGATATGTAGTCGGTGGGCGTGGATTATTCGATACCATCGCCAGTCTGGCCGGACGAGTATTCACGTCTTCTGCCGCGAAGACGTTGGGAAGCAAGGCTGTGAGCGCTGCTTCCAATGCAGCCATCAAGGGATTGGAGAAAGGAGCGACGAAGGCAGTAGACCACGTCGTTCATCGAGTGACTCGCAAGAAGCCCAAGAAGCCCCCAGCACCTACCACCAAGACCAAGAGGACCCCTCAGCAGCAGGCCCACCTCAATAATCTCATCTCGGGTGGTGGCATCGCAACCATCCACGACTTCGTCCGGCGCTATAAATAAATATATATGATGGCTGATATGCTTACTATCACCGAAGGACTGACTTTCGACGAAAGCGTCCAGGAGTACGAATTCTTTGAATACCATCCCATCACCGGGACGCAGCTGAATAGGTCTGGCACCGAGATCCGCCTCAGCATCGAGTCGCAAGATATTTTCCTTCATCCCTCCGAGAGCTACCTCTTGCTGGAAGGAAGGCTCCAGAAGAATGATGGGTCGGCCTATGCCGATGCCAGTCTCATCTCCCTCATCAATAATGCGATGATATACCTCTTCAAATCCACCACCTACAAGCTTTCCGGGCAGACGATCGAGCATTTGAACGATCCTGGGGTCGCCACCACCATGATGGGTCTACTCACCTATCCAGACGATTTCTCCAAGTCCCAGGGCCTCAACCAGTTATGGGTGAAGGATACCTCTGCAGAGGCCGCTGCCGAGAATCTGGGATTTACCGCGCGGAAGGCCTACGTCATCGCCAAGCCTGCCAATAAGGGAACCTTCTCCTTCACCATCCCCAAGGAGCATATCTTCGGCTTTGCCCAGGACTACGAAAAGCTGGTCTATGGATTCAAGCATGAGCTCACTCTCGTCCGTGCCTCGGATAATGACGCCATCTTCCGGGATGCTGCCAATATCAACGACCCTGGAAAGATCGTCCTCAGCAATCTCTCATGGTTCATTCCCCACGTGATGCCTTCCGACGAGCAGAAGTTGCGCCTCAGTAAGACCATCGGGAGCAAGGTGAAGCTAGATATCGGATTCCGCATGAGGCAGTGCGATTCGATCTGTGTCCCCGAAAGTCGTGAATTCAACTGGCGCCTTTCCACCCGAAGCAGCCCGAAAGACCTCGATGGGTGATCGTCGCCTTCCAGACCGATAAGAGTAACGATCAAGAAGCCAACCCCGCCATCTTCGACCATTATCGCGCGAATGATATCTGGGTCACTTTGAATTCTCAGAGATATCCTGCTGTGGGTAATCGTGCCTACTTCACGAATCAGAAGGTCTCCAGGCTGTATAAGGAGGCTGCCGATTTCCGTGGGAAATTCTTCAACATGGATCATTTGGTGAGTAATCCAGGCATAACCCCTGCCGACTTTACGGGTCTACATCCCCTCTTCGTCTTCGACGTCTCCAAGCAGAGCAAGCGACTCAAGAATTCGACGATCGACGTCTATAGCAAGGCCAGATTCGATCAGAACGTCGCTGCCAATACCCAAGCCTACGCTTTGGTCATCTCCGATCGCATCCTCCAATTCGAATCCGATGGCCAGAAGATGAGCGTTGTCTTCTAAAGCCGAGCTCTGCAGTAAGTAAATGGACAAAATTCATATTCAACTACTTTTTGCCATCCGACCCGCTGAAGTCTTCGCCATCCTGGTGAAAGCCAAAAACCTTCAGAAGCACTACGACGGTCTGGAAGATTGGAAGCAGAGACTGGTATCCGCTTTCTACGTCGCCACCTGTAAATAAATGGACGATTCACTTTTGCGAAAAATCGCCACCAATACCGAACCAAAGCATGGGTGGCGTGAGGAGAAATCTTACGAGATGGCCCTCGTGAATCTGGAGACGTACTACTCCATCCCCAATATCCATGCTGGAAATAATTCCTTCCGCTATTCCCCAGACGAAGGTGCCCACTGGTTTCCCATCACCCTGAGCACTGGCTCCTATGGCATCGACGAGATCCAGCGACAAATGAAGCTCAGCAAGCACAAGGCTAAGATCCTTCTCGATGCCAATCGCGCGACTTTGAGAGCAACGCTCACCCTGGCCAGAAGCTATCAAGTGGATTTCGATGTGCCAAATAGCCTGAATACAGTGCTTGGATTTGATGCCCGAACGTATACCTATGACCGACGCACGAATGGATACGTGGAGGGTGAGCATATCGTCGATATCATCAGCATCAATAGCATCCTCGTGAATAGTGATATCATCCAAGGCAGCTACGTCAATGGCACCCAGCAGTCCACCATCTATAGTTTCTTTCCCGGGGTCAATCCAGGCATGAAGATCATCCAGACCCCTAAGAATCTGATCTACTTACCCGTGACCCTGAAGACCATCAATCAGATGCAAACCTACCTGGCCGATCAAGACGGTCGCCCCATCTATCTGCGAGGGGAGCATCTCACCATTCGCTTTCATCTGCGTGAGGTATAAATAAATGGATTATCAAGAGTATGGTCTCAACTTGACGAAGGGTCAGGCAGAGAAGATTCAGCGTGCAGCAAAGAAAGGTTGCCCCGTGAGCGTCCGATTGCTGCATGCCAACCTATCTGGTGGGCAAAAGATGTGCCTCACTCAACCGCAGATCCAGCGCATCACCAAGCTCTTGCAGAGCGGTAAGGGTGGTATTGTCTTGGAGATGAGCCCGAAGCAGGTGAGGTATAACGTAAAGGAAGGTGGATTTCTCCCCATGCCTGCAGGTCTCGCCTCTGCTGCGCTACCTATGCTAACCAAAACCGTGCTGCCTGCTTTGGGTGTGGGTGCCTTGAGCGGTTTGGGTAATGCAGCCATCCAAAAAGCCGTGGGATCTGGAATATATCTCAAGAAGGGTGGAAAAGTATGCTGCGTGAAACCCCATGGTCGTGGTCTGCATCTCAGCCCAAGTACTTTACCCAATACTAACGGTGATGGATTGTACTTGAAGAGTGGAAGTTGGCTCTACGATGGTAGTGGATTGATCCTTGGCCCCAATAGCCCCTTCAAGAGTATCCCCCTGCTAGGTATGCTTCTCTAGGGCCCTTAGATAAATGGTTGATGAAGTAGATGGTAGACTCGAGGATTTCCTGGATTCCGAGGTTCAGAAATATGCCCGCATGCTTCGCAACTATAAGCGACTGGATAAGGTGGTCTCCACTATCCAAGCTGCAGCCTCCATTAGCAGTCTATTGCTTACCAGTGGCACCAATGGGGTCGGCTTTGACCGGGATCGGTGCTGTGGCCTCCCTCCCCCTTGGATCCCTCGCTTGCCTGAGTGAGACAACCACCCTAGTGCTCTCGCTGATCGCCAAGCGAATCGTCAAGAAGAAGAAGAAGCATCGCGATACTCTCCGCTTGGCTAGATTTTATCAGTCTCAGCTCCCGGTTTGAAGATGGTGCGCCTGTCGTCTGCCTGAAAAATTATTACAATGAGAAGGATCAGTTGCGTCAACCTTCTGTCCCCATTAGTGAAGAATTGAATGCGCATGCGCCGTAGGGAGGGTTCTTCCATTCGCGCCTCGCTCGGCTACGCCTCGCTCCCCGCTCATTCCCGAACCCTCCAGATCAAAAAAAAAATTCCCAATCCGTTTTGTATTTTTTTTTTCACTTTCTCACCAGATCGTAGGAGAGGTATTGTCGATTGGATTTCTTGCTCAGCTTGTATCCAGTGCTCCGAACGTAAGCTCCTTGCAAGGGACCCTTTTCTTTGTTGAGCGTGGGGCAGGTCAATATTCTGGTGATTTCTCCTTCTCGATTTTTCAGAGTGAGAATCCTGCTTTTGCCGAATTTTCCGTCCACTTCTACCACCTCCAAGATCTTATAGATTACTCCTGTGGGCAAGTCCTTCCATGTGATGGATTCCTGATTCTGATTCTGGTCCTTCATCTCTTTCTGGAAGGCATCTTCGCTGATAAAGTCATCATCCTCAACAAGTTTATCGGGGTTGGTGGGATCGAATGAAAGCACGGTCAGTTCGTTTTTCACTGCAGCCCTTTCAAATTTTTCCCTGTTGTTGGCGAATAGGTTATTCATATAATCTCCCATAGACCGTTCGGGAGAGGATTGGGGACTGTCACCTCTTACAAAATCAAACATTGGTTTGACACCAAAATCAGAAGGATTAAATCTTGACATTCTTGTATTTACCCTATGATCAATAGGAATGCCGTCCGTTTGCATTTTGCCCTCGAGGTAGGGATTTTTATGCAGGATTTTGCATGATTGTGGCAGAATTGTCATTTTGGTACTACTTGGAGCATAGTTTAACATTAAACCGTATCGGAAAACACATTCAAAGACATTAATAATTCCTTTCTGAAACTATTATGATAATTTGAATCAAACTTTGTCATCTTAGTCCTCAGGCGATCCTCTTAAAAATATGACTGACGAGTCTGCAATCCAAAATGGCAATCAGTGTGGAACACATTCAAAGGCCTTCCTCTCTGAAAGTACATCGCTAATTGGAACCAGACCTGGTTACAACTTTCCTTCATTGGCTGTCTTCGAAAGATTTGTTCGGAGGTCTGCTTCATAACCAAGATGGTCGTAAGCTGGACTAGTTTAACATTAGAGCCTAAGGATCTCCTCTGAAACTACTTTTCCTATTGGACCCAAACTTGGTCATTATGGTTCTTTGATTGACCATTTTGAAAAATGTGTCCAGTGAGTCCACATTAGATCCAAGATGGCCACAGCAGGAAGCATAGATTTACAATGAGCCCCAATGGAAAATACATACGAAGACCATCTCCCCTGACACATTTGGCCATATTATCTTGAGATCTATAATCATACTTTACCATTGAGGTCTATCATCATATTAGAAGATGAGACCCTTTATCATTGAGGTTATTTATAATATCTATGACAGCCTTGGGCCAGTTGAGCTACAGAGTATAAATTACAGAGGAAAGTTATTGGAGGATGAATCAGAATATAAGTACTTGGGAACTATGATAAAATACATGTATTATGGAAATTTTCACTCAGCACCTCTGAGCCTTGTTCTCGCTATAAAGCTATACAAAACTTTTATATAATTTACCAGTGTAAGTTTTCTGTAATTTGTTTGATAATCTTGTTAAAACCTTTTTGACTAACAATTCTGACACTTTTATATCTCAATACAGAGCAACAAAAAAGCTTTGAGTATACGTGAAAAATATAGGTACTATTAGTTTTATAGACTAAATTTTTTATTGAAAAATTACATGTAGGATTTGTAAATACAAACTTGTTACTAGGAAAAAAATCTTCAAATTTTACACTAGATTGAAATTAGGAAGACTTGCCATTGAACATTTTATAAAAAGTCAAAGCTCAATATAAAACAAAAAATGTGTTGCGAAACACATCTCAAGGCCAATAATAGGAAGCGAAGCTTCCATATATTTGGAAACTGCAATTTTGTTGCCAATACTATGAGTTGAAAAAATCCCTGCGTGGAGAGTAATCGTTCTTGGAAATATACGCAAATGGACACGTTAATCTTTCAACGAAGATTTCTAAAATATGTGTAAAAAATAAAGCATATGAATGCGTTGCTTGATGGCCATTCAAACATGTTGATGGTAAAATCGAAATGAAGAAAACAGAATAAAAACAGTTTTACTGGGGAATTCTGGTACGAAACTAAAGACATATAAATCCATTCGGAATTCCACTGCATCGAAAAGAGTCATGATAATAACCGAGAAATTACGAATGAATATATGCAACCATGACAACGATAAAGCGGATCAATATCGTTACGCAAGAATTTTGAGTATATTTGTTTATACGCTAAATTACAACTTATACACAGTCATTCAGTATAGAAAAGACGCCAGGGACGGTTTTGTCAGCAAACTAAATGCAGCTATGTAGTTACTTCGCGACGGTTGTTTTCACTGCTTAAGATTGCTATTGTAGACGTGCATCCATTGCTCATAGCATTCGTTCAGGACTGGCATTTATTCATCGAACGTATCCGTACAATCCATTTACAGGGAATCCAATCAAAATATAAAGTCTCATCTTGATGCAGAGCGTTGACAATGCTCACTCCTTTGTCCCAAATTTTGACTCCTGCTTGGGGACTGCATCGACGTATATTTCACCAAAAACTTTCTAAATAAAATGGCATTATGCTTTTCCAATAACATAATGCTCAAATAATTGAGAAAATTCGTCAAAACAACAAGCGTCTGCTACCCCGGAAATATACTTCCAGCCATCCAGGATCGATAACTGCAATAATCAAAGGGCTTGAAGTACATCTGGAGTTGCGTCCAGATGTAGCACGTTGGAGTCATGTATAAATATTAGCTGCGGAACCGTAGCTCTATAGGTCCTTTTATATTTTTCTGATTTGGCGGACCATGGTCCGCAACTATCAAAAAATCAGCACAAGGACCATAAGAGCTACGGTTCCGCAGCTAGTATTAATATATGAAAATATGAACAAAGTGTCACGACAAGAAAATGATTTTTCAGTGGAACTTGACTTCATTCCATTATAAAAAGACCCATTTTTTAATGATTATATGATCATTTTTTTATTTTCAATTTTATTTTATCAATATAAAATATTTGAAATTGAATCAACCAATAAAATACCAATAAATATTTTTTGGATTAATGGCAGGAATGTCAGGGCAAGTGCATAATTTAAGTTCTAAAATTTGAGAATTGGAAGCAATGTAGAAATATGTGTTATTCTCTGCATATAGTCAATTAGAAGCTTTATCTATCTGATATAAACTAATAATACCAGTAACTGCTGGGAGAGGTTACTCAGTAGGGAAGAGTGGGGACGGGTGTTGTTACACCGTCTTAATCATGGACAAAAACAAAGGATCCCACAATTCCAGATGTGCATTTAGGTACAAACTAACAAATAAAATGGGTAACCTTTATAGGCATCCTAACCAATGTTCAGAGCGGCGATAGCAAAAAATGCATAAAATAAAATATAAAAATGAATAATAAACCTTACCCCCNCCCCCCCCCCCCCCCAAAAAAAAAACAAAAAAAAAAACACACACACACTTTAATGATATAAGCTAAGCTAAGTTTAAGTTATTTTCATTATTTCGTAACAAGCCCTTGTGTTCAGTGCAGAGGAAATTAAAACATTTGGAATCCAACAATGCGAAAGATGCATGAAAGCTGATAGACATGAAGTTAAGTATCATAGCAGTGTAATTTTTGCCTGGGAATCATATTTGTCATATTATATAAACAAACTCTTTTATGTTGGCGATATCTATCAATAATTATGCTCAGAGCTTCTTTTCACGTACGCATTTCTAGACACAAATTCAATTTTTTTAATTACGTTTCACAATCTTCAAATACTATATTTTTGGATGAATTGTGTCATACTGTTTCGTCTTCATTGGCGGACAAACCTGTTTACTTGATTTTTACCACAATAACATTAATCATTTTGATCTTAAACTTTGAACACATCATCGGCAGCGTAAGGGAAATTAACCCTTGTTACATATGAATTGTCCAATGCAAGCCTAAATTTGACTGCAGTCTGGTCCGTTAATACCGCGGTTTGTCTGTTATAAATCGCCATGGTGAATGGCACACAGGCACTTGTTTCGGAAAAAAATACCCCGGAGGGTATTTTTTCTGAAACTAGTGCCTGTGGAATGGCACCGCGGCTGATAAAGTCTTCAAAAAGGGGTTCCAATGGAGTTCCGTAAAAAGGGGTTCCATTCAATTTTTCTCCAGTTTTTATTGAGTGTGCCTAAATTTTGCATGAAATTTTTAAAGTTTTGCAGAAAAAAATCACGGGTCTATCCCAGAACATCTCCTCCGTGTGATCCGTTATACAACCGAATTGCCCTGAGTGGCCGTCAGCGAACCAACTTTTCTGGCTTTCTTTTGAATGAAACCTTCTAAAATCGTATAAAAAAACTGACGACCACAAATAGTTTAAGGAAAAATAAGGTTTGTACAATTTTTGCTTTGTCAAAAAAGTACTTTGTCAGTACTTTTGGGTAAAGATTGAATAATTTATTAACTTTTGTCAATACAAATGTAACTATTCTGCAGGCGAGTCATTACCTACGGCTATGCCAAAGCAAAGGTGCAGCTTTAAAGTGAGGTAAAACTTGAAAGATATACATATTTTTTTAATCAATTGGGTCAAGAATATACTGTCCGTAATGTTGTAAAAACCAATGCCAAACCCTATCATGTTCACTTACTTTGAAAACCATCTCGTCAGCAGTACAATGTAGTTGAAATTTAGGAGACGTCGCTCAGGAGTTTGCTTCTATTTTAAGTGATAAATATTTTCGGGTAGAAATATGTCCGGGGGATAGTT
>MJUU01072993.1:9430-20833 GCA_002080025.1 Modiolus philippinarum
CTGACGTTATGTTTATATTTTTTGGTTCACATTAGTGTTAATATTCATACGTTTACATGTTTTAATATCATTTTATAGTCGTAGTTAACTGTATGCTTATGATTTGGTGTTCACATCAGTGTATTATCATATCTTGCGTCTGATTATGTTGGATGTTTCAATGTTTCTGTTCGTATTTGGTGTTCATATTGTCTTTGGTATCTATTTGTTTTCATAGTTAATGTCAGTTGATAGTCATAGCTGATTTTATGCTTCCGCTTTTAGTATTTCAGTTCACATTAGTTTTCATATTATCGTAAGTATCAATTTGTTTCCATAGTTTGTGTTTCATATCATTCTTGCAGATAAAGTTCATACGTTTAGATATTTTTGTTCATTCATAGTCATACTTAACGTTAGGTGTATCATGTGGTGTTAATATTCGTGTCAATGTTCATATGTTTACATATCTTGTGTCAGTTTATGTTGATGGTTTAAAGTTTCTGTTTGTATTTGGTGTTCAATTAACATTAATATTGATATGTTCACATAGTTTGTGTCAGTTCATAGTCAGCTATACGTTATGTTTCCGTTTTAGTGATTACGGTCACATTAGTTAACATTGTTAACATTCTTATCAAAGTTTATATGTTTATATGTTATGTGTTCATTCCTAGTCATGGATGACCTTATGTTTGTGTTTTTAGCGTTCAAGTTCTTATGACTGTCATTAAGTTTTTATGTTTCGTATCACCTTATCTTGATATTTATCAATTCATGTTTTTTTTTTAAACTTTCACATCAATACCGTTATAAGTCGTTTTCTTGTGTTAACATTCTGTCAATGTCCATATGTTTACATATCTAATGTCGTTAAATGTTCATAGTTCAACATTTCTGTTTGTATTTGGTGTTTTCAGATTGATTAGTTTCTATGTGTTGTATCGATTCAAGTGATCTTTTACCATTGATACTTTCATATTTGGTTCATTTTGTCTCAAGTGTCAATTTGTTTCATAGTTTGTGTCACTTCATGTTGGTGTTTATGTTTATATTTGTAGTTCATATTGTTTCAATATCTATTTGTGTTCATAGTTAATGTCAGTTGATAGTCATAGTCATATGTTTCCGCTTTTAGTATTTCATTTCACATTAGTTTTCATATTATCTTCAGTATCAATTTGTTTTCATAGTATCACTTAACGTTTATTTTGTCTTCTACTTGTTATCATTCATAACTAAATATGTTTATATGTTATGTGTCCATAGTCATGAATGGTCTTATGTTTATATCAATGTCATTGATTTTTTTGTGTCAGTTCTAGTTTCATTATGTGTTTTCAATGAAGTATCCATCAGTATGAATAGGGTAACATATATGATTAGGGTAAGGGTTATAAATAAGAGTAAGAGTTATACATAAGGGTTACTGTTATATAAATAAAGGTAAGGGTTATACATAAAGGTTAGGATTATACACATTAGGGGAAGAGTTATATACATTAGAGTTAGGGTTATACATAAGGGTTAGGTTACTGTTATATAAATTAAGGTTAGGATTATATACATAACGGTTACGATCATATACATAGGGGTAAGGGTTATACATAAGGGTTATGGTTATAAACATAAGTTAAGAATTACTGTTATACACACAAGGGTTACGATTATATGCATAAGGGTTATGGTTATAAACAATAAGTTAAAAATTACTGTTATATATACAAGGGTAAGGGTTATATGCATAAGGGTTATGGCTATAAACAATAAGTTAAGAATTACTGTTATATACACAAGGGTTAGGGTTATCTACATAAAGGTTAGGGTAGTGTTATATGTATAAGGGTTAGGTTATATACATAAGGGTTACTGGTTAGGGTTACTTTTGTTAGGGTAAAACTATTGGGGATGATACCATTATAAACGTTAGTGTTTTTTGATAGCTTTAGGTTAGGTTATCATTAATTAATAAATAAAATGATTTTCAAGTGTAAGATAGGTATTATTTAAATCATTTGAATTCGGATTACACATATATTTATGATTAGTGATAAGGTATGGTTCAGGTTAGGGTTAAATTTAATGAAAGTTAGGGTAAGGTAGTTCAGGTTGGAAAAAATAAACCACAAAGTTGTTGGGATATCTAATAATTAGCCAAAATAGAAATAACATTAAAGTAAATAAATGAATAAATAAATAAAATAATCATAAAAAATCAAAAGCAGAAAAAAAATAATAAAAAAATAATAAATAAAATAAATAATTATGAATATCGGTATAAATAATAATAGTCAATAAATAAAAATTAATTAAAATAATAAACAATAAATTAAAAAGGAAATAAAAAATAAAATAAATGAATACAATAATGAAAAATATTAAATAAAATTAATTAATATAATAAACATTAGTAATTATAATAATAATATAACAATAATAATGTTAAATAAATAATGATAAAATAATGATAAAATAATATTAAAAAGAATAATGAAATAATAACATTAAAAAAATGAATTTATCATAAAAAGTTAATAAAATGATAATAAAAAGAATAATAAAATATAATAAAATAAGTAAAATACTTATAGAAATATAAACAAATAAAAAATAATAATAAAAGTAATAAAAAGATAATAAATAAAATAAATAAAATAAATACAAAATTAAGTACATAAATGGATTAAATGAAAGATAATAAATATAACTGAATAATAAATAAAAATGAAATAATAAAATAATAAATAAGTAAATAAAATGAATTAATAACAGTATTGTAATAAATAATATAATAAATAGATAAATAATAATAAATAAAATGATTAGATAATAAATAATTAATTAAGAATGTAAATAAATTAAATAATATAAAATAATAAAATGTAAGTAAATAAAAGAAATGAATAATGATATAATAAATAAAATGATAAATGTAAATAAAATTTTTCATAGCAACTTAGGTTAGGGTCAGAAGTTAAAAGGGGAACAACACGAGAATATTAGAATAATATTCGAAAATAGATAATGAATGAATATAGAGTTGTCATAGGAACTTAGGTTAGAGTTGAACAAAAGGGAGATAACGCCAATGAAATATAAGAATAGAACTAAATATAAAAAGTAACTATGGAGGTATAGGAAAAAAAGCTGCAAAATGGTTAGGGTTACAGTTATATACATAAGGTTTAGGGTTATATACATAGGGGTTAGAGTTATATACATAAGGGTTAGGGTTATACACATAAGGGTTAGGGTTAGAGGTTGGATAAAGGAAGAGTAGCATTGAATTAAAGCACAAGTAATTATAAAAAGGGATACAAAAAGAATTACAAGAAAGGATAGTTAGAGTTAGTCATAAACAAAAGACAACAAAATCAAGAAACGAATGTATAAGGAACACAACATAATGCATACAAACACTAAATGACTAGGGTTAGGATGGAAACGTAGAACAAGAACAACAAAGTATTGGGAAACACAGAAGATAGTGTATGGTTCAGAGAACACGACATATAAAACACAATGATTGGGGTTAGATTATGGTCATGTTTAGAGCTAACATAAAGGATTAGGGTAATATGATAAAAAGAATGATAAGACTATAGGTCAAAATAAAAGTTTAAGGTAGGGTTAGGGACTAGATCAAAGATAAGACCGATGAAAGCATCTTACACAGGGCAGTACGATAGCTTCACAAATGAAGGCATCTTAAACAGAAGAAGGGTGGAGCCAAAGGCGAGACATACAGGACGAGGTCAAAAGGTCAATGACACACTAAAGTACATTAGCACCTCGTCAAAAAAGACTTCCACAGCAGATCGACAATTGGTCGAAAAGTCCCTCCCAATCGGAGGGAAAAATCGAAGACCCTTTAACATTGGGCCTATGGGCCTATACTAGCGTGTTCTATTACTCTTCGGTATTCGTTTGCCGATGTATATTAACGTATAAACTACAGAATAAAATTTGGCTGAATTTATTTTGGCAATTTTAGCTGGACCGCTAAAATACGCAAAATTAGCACCCCACCAAAATCATCCGCTATACTGTATTTGCCTTCAGTGTGCTACTTAGGAAGTTTTTTATCTTTAGTTTGCCAAATAACTAAATACCGAAGTCACTGTGAATTTACTTTCTGCATATGCGCATTTCGACAACTTATGTCTCATCAGTTCAGATAAAATCTAAACGTTTGGAAGACCATAAACTCAAAGATGTTTCAAAACTGATAGAGAACAAATAACCAAAGTGATCTAAATTTAAAGTCAAAATCAGCTAAGGACAGAGCTTTGCATGAGGGAGATACTCCTTAGTTTTCAATAAAATTTTAGATATTGGAAGGTTTCAAAAATAATCGGCTTTCGGGTCAGCACCGAAGTACTGACTACTGGGCTGGTGAATACGGATTTCACTACGCATGTACCGATCATAAATGGGACAAAAAAAGGAAATCTCACACAATAACCTTTTTTAGTCCGATTTCAATGCATTTTTAATGGATTCCTTATGAAAAATTAACATATTGCTTAATCTTTAGAATGAGTGTGTGTGTGTGTGTGTGTGTGTGTGTGTGTGTGTGTGTGTGTGTGGGGGGGGGTTGATGGGTGTGTGGTTCCGTGCGTTACACATTTTTTCGTCAAGGATTTCTCAGCTTGTGTCTGTAGTAATGATTTGATATTTAGTCTGAAGGCTAAGTATGATGAGATGTACTGTGTCTCCCCTTTTCAAGTCCGCCACTCATCTACTTCTTGTGTACCGATTTATTGTAGCCATATATATTGAAATTTTTCCTCAAAGATTTCTAAGCTTGTGTGTGTAGTAATGATTTGTTATTTGGTATGAAGCTTAAGTATGATGAGTTGTATCGTGTCTCCCCTTTTCAAGTCCGTCACTCATCTTCTACCTGTTTACTGATAACTTTGTACTTTTTCATTATAGCCATATATTGAAAATTCTCGTCAAGGATTTCTCAGCTTGTGTATGTAGTAATGATTTCTATCAGTTTTCAAACATTTTTGAGTTATTGCCTCCCAAACGTTTAGATTTTATCTGCACTGAAGAGACATACGTTGTCGATATGCGCATATGCAGGAATTAAATTCACAGTAATTTCGGTATTTACTTATTTGTTACCACTGGGTCGATGCATCTGCTGGTGGACTGTTAGTCCCCAAAGGTAATCACCAGCCCAGTAGTGAGTACTTCGGTCCTGACCCGAAAACCGATTCTATTTGGAACCTTACAGTATCGAAATTTTGGAAATTACGTCGAAAACTAAGGAGTATCTCCCTCATGCAAAGCTCTGTCCTTAGCTGATTTTTGGCTTTATACGTATTTAAATCATATTCATTGGTTATCTGTTCTCTATCAGTTTTCAAACATTTTTGAGTTATTGCCTCCCAAACGTTTAGATTTTATCTGCACTGAAGAGACATACGTTTTCGAAATGCGCATATGCGGAAATTAAATTCACAGTAATTTCGGTATTTACTTATTTGATATTTGGTTTGAACCTTAAGTGTGATAAGATGAATTGTGTCCACCTTTTTCAAGTCCGTCACTCATCTACTTTCTGTTTACCGATTACTTTGATTTTTTTTCATTGCAGCCATATATTGAAATTTTTCGTCAAGGATATATAGTACTGATTTGTTATTGCATATCAGTTAAAAATTCTGAGATTTCATTTGGTTAGCACTGATCAGCTGACATGCAGAATTATAGAGTATGGAAAGCGGTGGTCCAATTTTCTGATATTGACGGTCAATATCGGCTGGAAATTGGACCGCCATATTTGAGTTGATTTCCATTTTTTGAAACTTACGTCAATCAACCAATGGAAACAAACAACAATTAACATTCAATTTCAATGTTTTGGATATAAAAGTACGGTAACATTATTTCACAAATGTTTAAATGGAAAACATTTGAAATTTTATGAGAGCCCGTATTTGTAAAGATCATTTTTTGTTAGACGATTAAACATTTTATCTGCAAAGGAAGACACATTTGAAATAAAAGTAAAGTTAATTAAAAATAAAATTAAAGTAAATGTGGCTATTAAAATAGATCCATTTTTCTTGTTTTACATTTTTTATTATTTGTTGAAATTTTGTTATATTGTTACAACACCGGCTGCATTTTTGTTGTATAATGTAGATTAACATTTCTCCTATGCAATAAACACAATAGTAAAAGACATTATTTGCAATATCACAAAATTTGGGCGGACCACGGGTTGTGATATGGACCAGGAAACTGATATGACCCTCGCCTTCAGCTCGGGCCATATCAGTTTTCCTGGTCCATATCACAACCCTTGGGCAGTCCAGATTTTGTGATATTGCCTTCAATATCATTAACTATTATGTAAATATTTGATATTTGGTCTGAAGTATATGAAGTTGTACCGTGTCTCCTTTTTTCAAGTTCGTCACTTTACCGATAACTATGATTTTTATGCCCCCGCCGCTAGGCGATCGGGGGCATTAAGGTTTACCCTGATACGTACGTCCGTCTGTACATCCGCCCGTACGTCCATCTTTTTGGTTTCCGGATGATAACTTGAGCATCCTGCATCGGATCAAACCCAACTTGGTCACACGCTTGCTTATCACCCAAGGCAGAACCGTATCGATTTTCAGGTTGGTACCCACAAGGTCAAGGTCACAGTTGCTAAAAATAGACTAAAATTTCAGTAAAATTTTGGTTTCCGGATGATAACTTGAGTATCCTTCATTGTATCAAAACCAAACTTGGTCACATGCTTACTTATCACCCAAGACAGAACCCTGTCGATTTTCGGGTTAGTACATCCAAGGTCAAGGTCACAGTTGCTAAAAATAGACTAAAATTTCAATAAAACATTAGTTTCGTATGATGATCTGAGTATCCTTCATCGGATCAAAACTAAACTTAGTCACATGCTTACTTATGACCCAAGACAGAACCCTATCGATTTTCAGATTGGTACTCCCAAGGTCAAGGTCACAGTTGCTAAAAATAGACTTAAATTTCAATAAAATTTTGGTTTCCTGATGATAACTTGAGTATCCTTCATCGGATCTAAACCAAACTTGTCACATGCTTACTTATTACCAAAGACAGAATCCTTTCGATTTTCAGGTTGGTAGCCCCAAGGTCAAGGTAACAGTTGCTAAAAATAGACTAAAATTTCAATAAAATTTTGGTTTCCGGATGATAACTTAAATATCCTGCATCAGATCAAAACCAAACTTTGTCACATGCTTACTTATCGCCAAAGACAGAACCCTATCGATTTTCAGGTTGGTACCCCAAGGTCAAGGTCACAGTTGCTAATATATAGATGAAAATTTCAATGAAATTTTGGTTTCCAGATGATAACTTGAGTATCCTGCATCGGATCAAACCCAACTTGGTCACATACTTATTTAGCACTCAAGACAGAACCCTATTGATTTCAGGGTTAGAACCCCTAAGGTCAAGGTCACAGATTCTGAAAATAGATTCTAATTACATATAAGATTATTTCTCAGATTATTTGTGGGAGCTCTGCATTATATCAAAACCCAACCAGTTCCAATACCTATTTATCACAGGAGACAGATCCTATTATATATTTATAGATTGTAAATAGTTATGCCTTTAATGATTTGGGGGTTTCGATTTCAAGGAGGCGGGGGCATCCGTGTCCCATGGACACCTTCTTCCATTTTTTCATTGAAGCCATATATTGAAATTTTTCGTCAAGGGTTTCTCAGCTTGTGTTTGTAGAAATGATTTAATATCTAGTCTGAAGCTAAAGTATGATTAGTTGTACCGTGTGTCCTTTTTTCAAGTCAGTCACTCATCTACTTCCTGTTTACCAATAACTTTGATTTTTTTTCATTGAAGTTTTTTGTCAAGGATTTCTCAGCTTACGGATGTAGCATGATTTGATATTTGGTTTTAAGCTTTAGTATGATGAGTTGTACCGTGTTTCCCATTTTCAAGTCCGTCAGTCATCTATTTCCTGTTTGCGGGTAACTTTCATTTATTTACATTATTGCCATATATTGAAATTTTACGTCAAGGATTTCTCAGCTTTTGTGTGTAGTGCTGATTTGATATCTGGTCTGAAACTTAAGTATGATGAGTTGTATTGTGTCTCCCCTTTTTAAGTCCGACTCTCGTCTAATTTCTGTTTGCCGATAACTTTGATTTTTTTTTAATTGTAGCCATATATGGTAAAAGGTACAAATCTTAAATTTTGTCACAAATTTTGTTTAGTCATGCCATATTGTGGGGTGAGATTTTTAACCCATCGGAATACTACTTCCTGTTTACTGATTTAGTCAATTTTGTAGCATTAAAGGGTTATTTTTCCTTGAGGGTTATATCATTGTTTCCATACAGATGAAGAACAACAATAAAAGCGTTGTTCCGTTGCTTAGTATTACCATGTATTTGTAGAGACTTTGTCTCATTTGATTTTACTCCATATCCCTTCATTATTAATTTTATTGTCTCCACACTTGTACTATGTTTACTTCATTATAAGTTCACACACACTTGATTTTGCCTTTATAAGGGTACAATGAACGGGGATATAATTGGACGCCATTCTGTGACAGCCCTTGTTATAACTTGTTTCGTTTTGGTGCTATAAGGGGTTAAACGGACTGAGGTTACAAATTTATATTTTTCATCGAATTTGTAAGCTGTCGGTAGTATGACAACGGAATTGGCATAGCTCTGGCCGTGGCCGAGTTATAAAGGTTCAAAGGGTCAAAACTGCAATTTTTCAAAATATTTTAATATCTTTTTTTCATCAGATTCGGATTTGTTTTCTTTGGACTTCTCAACTCAATGGATTTGGCATAGCTCTTACTATTTCTGAGATAAGAGGTCAAAAGGGACAAATTGCAGTTTTTCAAAATAAACAAAATATTAATTATTCGTCGGATATCAATGGTATTTGTTTTGTTTTTTTTCGTTTGATTCCTCTTGTAAGATTTCGGCAATATTTCAACGGATTTTGTACAGCTGTTACCGTTATCGAGGTTTTAGGGATCAAAGGAGCTAAAATCGCAATTTTTCAAAATACAATAAATCTTTATTTTTACATCAGATTACGCGATGCTTTTTATTT
Organism: Modiolus philippinarum; assembly: GCA_002080025.1. NCBI lineage: Eukaryota > Metazoa > Mollusca > Bivalvia > Mytilida > Modiolidae > Modiolus > Modiolus philippinarum. Next base: position 18,522 of record MJUU01072993.1, read on the forward strand.
TCGTTGGATTCCTTTTGTTGCATACTTCCGGTAGTATGTATACAGATTAGGCATAGCTAATACTGTCTAGAGCTCTAAAGGTTTCAAAGGGGCTAAAACAGCACTTTCAGTTCAAAATATACATATAAATGTCAAATTTTTATTTTTTATTCGATTTCAATGGGATTTTTTCTTCCGATTCCACTTGATGTACGCTTTCACATGTCGTTCAGCTTACTTTTCGTAGCTCTTACCGATTCTCAGCTTTTAGGGATCAAAAGGGAAAGTCGTAATATTCCCTAGTTTGTATATCCAGCTCATTACTGTGTCAATCACCTAATTGTGTTCATCAAATTACTGTATCAAGCCCTTGACTGTGTCCATATCACTTTAAATTACACTTAATGACATGTTGTAGTCGTTTTATGGTGCGCTCGGCTTGGCCCTTAATTTTACATGAAATGATACTTTCTTTGAAGTTGCGGTCATTTTAAAAATTTTAAAACATACAACATGTAACTCGGAATGGTTGAATAAGTGATTTCATTGTTCGAAATCGTTTTATTCAGGCATTTCAAAATAATTGCTCGGACAAAAATCAAGGGAATAATAATAATAATAATGAAAGATAGAAGAATAATCAGGAGAAACGTAGAATAAAAATAGACTTCGCCTTGGGCGACATAACTTGATTTACAATTGCAAACAATAGCTGATATTGCCATTGCCCGATTCAATAATTACATCTTGTTCGCAGTGTCAAAATCTGCCTACAAATCAATTTTTGTTGAAATTGGACAACGTTGAAAGGATTCTAATGCATTCGCCATTTTTGATTTATTTATTTATTTTTTTTTTTGTAATTACGTTAAATTTTCATCATTATTTTCCAAATGTTTTGATATGAACTGCACTGCACTGACGAGGCACTAATTGCCGAAATAGCTATTTTCAGTTTCCAAATTCACATGATTGTTTATTCCAGACAGGGAAGTTTGCGATGTTTTAACTTTGATTGTCAATCTAGCATCAGCGTACAAGTTCTTCAGAGGAATAGTGTATCCGTTAATCATTTCTCACGTCTGGCCCTCTGTTTGTCCTTTACCTTAGACGAATATGTACCCAAGATCAAGATCGGGTAAAAATTATACAGTCTCTAGTGTAACTGCTTTACACATATAACATATTTAAACACAGAGAGAATGTACAATTTTGTAATGTAGTGTATGAGGGACTTCCCGAATTACAAAGAAAACGCACAAAAACCGTAGACATACTGTAAGAATACCGTAGATGTACAGGCCAAGCACCGAAGTTGCACCGAACTGGCATAGTATCCCTACCAGAAGAGCACCGAATAACGCGTATTGATACCGGTAACGTACCGGACGAGTACCGAATAAAACAGGTACGAGTAAAGCTAAATGTTGAAAGCCTCATAAAGATGAAGACCATTGCTTATTATTACTATGTGTTTGTAGAGATTGTGTTTGTCTAATTTTCATTTATTCTATATCCCTTCATTGTTAATTACTGTATATTTACCGTATTCACCGGATAAAGAACGGGTGATAAATGTATATGAAGGGAGACGAACGGATTCCGTTTGCGTTATACGGTATAGTGTAAGATGGGCTAAATGATTTATTTAACACCGTCTGCATTAAGTTTTTAATGTGGCGTATCGGGTTTATTACTTAAGCATTTTTTTTATTTCAGTACCTGCTACAACGAATTCGTTTCCATCAACTGATAGTCCGACTACAATAACGGCAACAAGTACAGGCATATATATTTCAACTGGAACAACATTGTCAACTGGCACTTTCGGTACATAGTTCAGCTACGTTGTTACCTGTTATAAGTTTTTTTTTGTTTTTTGTTTTGTTTCTATTTCAATTAATCTCTGTCATTTGATGAATAACGGTAAGCATTAATTCTTTCAATGCTCCTAGAAATCTTTAGTATTTGTCTTTTTATGAACGATTTATTTGTTCAGAAAAAAACATAAATAAATACACTAAATTCCTTTACGATCCAATGCGACTAGCGTATTTGAGTAACTGTCAAGTTTAGCCCTTGATCTTAAACTCTTTCCTTGGGCATCCTTCACGATCAATTTTGTAAAAGACGTTGAATTACAAAAAAGCAATTGAAAATTTCCGGACTAAATGTTTAATTAAGTCTCCCAAACGAAGTTTGGAGAGACTTATAGTTTTTGCTCCGTTTCTTATTATTATTATGTCGCCCCAGACGTAGTCGGGGAGACATATTGTTATTGTTCCGTTGTTATTATTATTATTATGGCTCCCAAACGAAGTTTGTGGAGACAT